>UELX01001083.1:0-51594 GCA_900480035.1 Eupelmus urozonus
AAATTTTTATAATAATTGTTGTAAAAGGGCATACTGCCCGTTGATTATTAAATAAATAAATAAATAAATAAATAAATTAACATTAATTTATAAAAAATAATTTCAAGCCAAAATGATTAGTATTTATTAGTATTTTGAACGTATAAGCAACTTTTCCTTAAAAAATCGATCAAGTTTAAATATTTTTGCGCATATAAAGGTTTTGTGGAAAATAAGTTCGTATTTTAATCTTGAAAATGAAAAATGAAATAAACGAAACAAATTTTTTAAAAATTTTATGCCTTCATGATAATGTAAATGAAAAATAATATTCGTTTACATTTTTTATTTCATTTCTTTAATTATTTAAAAAATATAAATCAAAAGTGTGCAACTAAACCCTATTCTTACCTATTTGTTCATTGAACAACGTTATTATCCAGTCCCTCGGAAAATAACCAATAGCTGCAGAAGAAAATAGAGACTTTTTGTTAAACAGATGACGTGCAGAATATTGCGATCGATTTCTCAGTGCGTAATCATCACCATAGTTATAAATTTGCAGTTACTATATTTAGAGTAAAGATGTCGAGTAAAAATACACAGCAAAAAATCTCCTACTCATGTTGATTCATCTTGAATAGCATAAAGTACTAGATAATTATATTTATAATAAGGTTATAAGAGCAACGTATATTTTAATCGAGAAAGAAACTAAAAAAATGTCTTACTATACTGATTTTAAAATTATTTGAGCGTAAAGAGAGTATATTGAAAAATAATTTTTTAAATATATTTTTTTCATTCTAAACTAGGTTGCATTTTCCGGAGATAATAATTTTAAGTTTTGTTTTTATTCTTAAAATAAAAATCTTATTGCTTACGTTGTTAAGACTTTTTATAATAATTGTAGGAGTCACTTAACTATTTTAAGTTTTTTATTTTTGAAAAATGGAACTATAATTCACTTGGTATAGTAATGATTAAAAATCATAAATCTTTGTGCCTCATAAATATTAAATAAACAGCTTTTTACCGTTGAACACTTACTACCTAGTTAATCATACTTCATGTAATTTAATATTGTATCGGATATTTAGATTTTTTATTATTATAAAGAAACATTATAAAAAAACTTGCATAATGTTATAAATATAATATGAATATAAAAAGAGTATTAATATATTTAATGATACATGAAATTTATAACATAATGTATTAACATTCTAAATATATTATTTAAACAAATCGCTATTAGTAGAAAGATTTGTTTAGATTAATTAAACGCAAATCAAAAATAATCTATCATTTAATAATAATCAAAAAAGCAAATATAAATTACATTAGAATTTTTTAAAAATGAAAATAATTTATAAGTATTTCACAAGATAACTAGCGACGTAAGCTAAACGTTCTGCCAATGCAGAGTTAAAAATAAATTCACTATAAAAATGAAAACGATAAAACTCGATTAATCTAACAAGTTTTAAACGTTACGCAAAGTGCAGATCAATGTGCTGAAGTGCGAGCTTGCGTTATGTCAGTTCGCACGCGAACTGTCGTGAAAGTGTTACTTTTAAATGCTCTATCTAAACAGCGTCTAGTCTATTGGTTTATTTTCGAAATTATTGTCGAAAAATCAGGAATACATAAAACAGCAATAAAAAATAATATTTAACCGAAACATTTTTTTTTTCATCGCTAAAAACAACAGAACAGTCACATTTCCACAGATTCCCTCATAAATTCACCAATTAAAACGCTTAACAATCGATTATCAATCAATCCACATAAACAATAAAAAATCCATCCAAACTCAACCCAAATCACCTCCAAATTAATTTCCACCATCCCACCTTTCATCCATCCCTAACCACGCGAAACAATCCAGCGACAATCAGCGCGCAGCCGCCGCAGAAAGCGCCGCATAGGCTAATATAGTCGTTTTGCAAAAAAAAAAAAAAAACACAAAGGCTCGCTCTTCTCTCTCTTTCTCGGCGCGGAGAGATCTGTATACAAGCGCGGAAAATGGGGCCAGTGCGGCACTCGTGTCACGTGCGCTGCGTGCACCGGCCGGCTATGCGGCTAGCACCGAGGGAGAAGAAAAAAAAGAAGGAGCTGAGTGGGTATAAAGCCGAAGGCGCTCGATACAAGCGCTGCAGGATACGCCTTTTAGTACGTTTTTTTACGTTGGTTTTGTATGTTCGATTTTGAGTGGTCTCGAGGGAATTGGGGGTTGGTCGTTGCAATGTTTGTTTTGGGTGGGTTGGATTTTTGGATTTGTGAAGCGTCTGTTGTGTTTTGGAAAATTGATACGAGAAATTTCTTGAAATAATTAAAGAGTTTTCTTGGTAAAAGCGTTTAATTACTTTTAAGGATACTGTTGTTACAGGATATGAACGAAAGAAAACAATGTAACGAAACGTTTCTGTACTTTTTTTGTAAAAACGTTTACTCGAAAAGTCAGAAAAAAGCTAATGAAAACTATAAATGTCAAAGAAAATAAATTTATAAAATCTTTTATAGAATTAAAAATATAATTTATAACAGTATTACTCGTGGCTTAAATATAAAATAACTTTTATATAAATAAGAAAAACAATTCTTCGGTGCTATAATTGGCCCGATAGCTAAAAGAAATGCAAATGCAGTTTTATCTCCGTCTGACTATACTTTCCAATCGGATAAGAATAGCTCAGCTGGCTGTAAAGCTTTTACGGGAATCTTGTTAAAATAGAAGTTCGATTTTTATTGGATTTACGTCCGCATCCCGGTTAATTGGTCGGTCTTACGTTCGTAATTCAATCAGGCTTGTTCTATTCGTAACGTATACAATAAAAACCAATTAAACCAAATCACTTGCGTACTTAATCCGCGCTACTTTTACGCTACGGAATTTTTCGCAAATTAACAAGCTTGTGCGGAAATATTTTGAAGCGAAGGAAAAAAACAATTAAAGTTTCGAAGCTAAATTCCTTGCGGCAAAGTCAGAAAATATAAAAGAAATGCAGGGTGTGTCGTATACTGGAAGAGTATTTCTTTTTGTCCGAGCGTCAAAGTTGCAAGCGCGTCTTGGCTATAAAAGTTTACTGCGCGGAGTCGTCAGCTGCAGAACGAAGCCGCATAGTTTTTTTTTTTTTTTAAACCATGAAAGCTATGCTGTGTTTGCCGTGTCGCTTTTAAGCTGGTTCTCTTATGAGATTTTACTCTGGCTTCGATTTTTCTGTATTTTTAAAAAGTCGTACTAAGAGTTGTACTTTTTATCTGTAAGAGAATTTTAAAATTGCGAAATATGAAAATTGTTTTAGTAAACATAAAGTTGCAGTCTATCTAAAGAAAATATTATAGAGATATAATAATTTTTACAAAAATAATCTCTACTAAGTATTTTTATTAAACAAACGAAATAATTTCTAATAAAATTTTAAATTCTACAAAAATATGAAAACAATTACATTTTTATGTTAAAAATTATGAAACAAAGATCGAAAATAGAAAGCAAGACAGACTTCTAAAGTCTATACTTACTAACTCACTTTAGCTTTAAGGAACAAATGATTTGTTTATTATTAAAAGAATCTATTATATAATCTATAAAATTTTATTTATTGCACAAAAATAACCTATATTAATTTAAACAAATTAAATATTATTTCGAATGATCAACTATGAAATTAAATTTCTTAATACTTTCAATATATGTTGCATTTTCAAAATAAAGGGTTCTTTTCCTTTTTATTGTTTTGATCGCTCTTTGCTCTCAAAACTTCACCCACTGACCACCGCAAAAAAATAAAAAAACTTTTCCATACACTTAACCCCTACCACAGCGGGGTTGACCTCACCCCCTTCCATTTTCGAAAAAAGCTCCCGCATGCAGCCGCGCCGCGAAAAATGGAACACGCAGCTGCCCTTTGTGCATTCGGCCTCCGCACTTGCGAGCTCCACGGCCACAATTTGGGAAAAGAGAAAAGCGGATGCGCTTCTTGAATACTTTACGCGCTCTCCGGAAATCGAGGCCAGAAGGGAAAGAGCCCCGAGCAAGCGCGCTCGCCTCGTAATGGGCAATCGATATGGAATGGCTGGATGTGTGGGTGTGTGCGTTCATTGCTGGCTCTCTCACTTTTTCTCTCACGCTCGTTTTCTTGAATGCATTGAAGGTGGGTGTGTGTGTGTGTGTGCCAGGGAATTTTAATAATTTACGAGGCGTTAGATGGGTATTGAATTGAGGATTGTTATGCGCGCTATTTTCAATTTTTCGAGAATTCATGATTTGCCGATGTTGTTTCTTTATTTTATTTAATTTGGATATCAGAATATTATAGTGATAAAGTCGTTTTGAATAATCGGATTAAAGTAAAAGAGTATTCGCTGAAGAATATTAATGAATATTCTTATAAGAAATAATTAGTGAAAATATCCGTGTATGATCAGACGGATTACGATTTAATAGTATTATAATAAAATTGATTATTTTGTGAAACTAAGGCACTTTTTCGAATGATTTTACTAATATCATTATTAATAAATATTTTACATTGTTCATTATCTTTTGAGGATGATAATGAGGAAGTTGCATGTATCTATTACTAAAATTATGCAGCTATCCTCTCACGAGATAATCCATTTCCGGGAATTACGCTAGTCCCAGAAGGGTCATCGCTTTTGAGCGCTATACAATGAAATTTTAAAATCTCAATTCTCCGAGCACACATAGATCATGCCTAATTGGTTTCGTGAATTAAGTTTCCCAGAAGGCAGAATACTTGATTTTAAAATTTCAATTTTAAATCTGTATAATAATGCCTTAATGATGATTTTTCACACGAGTACTTGAAGTATGTAGGAACATCAAAGGTCATTAGATTAAAATTTTATTTGACTATATCGTCAATTTCAACTATATTTTACGTTTAAATCTTCATATAATTTAGTAGCACTTTTACATCCATGTAAGCTTCACAAACGGCATACATTATTATTTTTTCTTTTAAAATACACAAATCAACGACGCTCGTCCCACTTCACCCATAATATTAACATACACACATTTAATACAGTTCCTCAATGAAATTTATATCTAACATTTGACGTTGCCCTAACGCGACTGACATTCTCATCCCGCAAAGTGACATTTCCCATACAAAAGCCTACACATGTCCCAGGCTCTCGAAAGCAGCGCATCTTTGTCGTGGACACAACTAGACTGCTCGCTTGCAGGAAATCCAATAGTTTATATTTACGATATATTCCCACCGAGAGGAATTCGCGTCCTACTCACAGTCGGTCGGTCGTATTGTTGGATTTTCATTCGCTAAAGTCTATTCAGTTCCGAACTCTGAATTATATACTTGCTCATTAAACTTTTCAATCTGGATCACGTACGTGCCGCGAGAATTAAATGTATCGAGAAAGCGAGGGTGTTTTGTTTTCAGAGTGAAATAAGTGAATTCATTATTGTATGGGAGCGGAGGGTGATAGTTGTATTGATTAAGTTTAGAACAACTGGTTTCAGTGGTTGCATTGAAAACTATTGTTTATTAAATTATGAATATGTGCCAGTTAGTGTCAAGATACTACGTCCATCGTTAGGTGCAAAGTTATTTATAGGCATAGTGTCATTTTGAACTATAAGCGTATGAAGCGTCTAGTTGCTTTGGAATAGCAGACAATCGCTCTATAAATAAAAGTTGATAATGAGAACACTGGAATCGGCTACTTTAAAATTAATTCCTTATGAATATTAAATATAGTTCTAATATTAATAAAATGAAACGTTAAAATAAAAGCTATAATGAAAGTTTTTCAGCTTTTTTGTCTTAAAATAATTTAAGATCCATCAATTTTTACAAATTTCATCAAAACGCTGCGATTAAAATCCCTATTATCTATTAATAAAATTTAGATTCAAACGTTATTTATGATTACTACATTATTCAAGACGCTTTATTAAGCAGCCATTATATTAACCGCTTCATTAGCAACCAAACGATACAAAAACGTAATATTTACCATCCAAGAATACAAAAATACCCATGCAATAACTCCAATGAAAAATCATAAAAAAGTGAAGTCACCCAAATCCACGTCAACGAAAAAAACAAAATCCACTTTCCCCTCTAAAATCCAAACATCACGCAACGCCCGTTCCCTGGCACAACCCGGCACCCCGCCAAAAACAACAACCCAATTCCCATCCTCCATGCCACCTTCAGCCCCATCAACCCCCAGCAATCAGCCCACCAAAATCTCATTCATTAATCGAGCCTGCGCGCACCTCGCTGCTGCACAGCCGTGACCCACACACCTACACACCCACACACACTCACAGAAGGAGCTGGCGAACCGCAGCGCCGACTGGTAAGCAAACCGCGAGGCCTTTCTCTCCCTCAAGTTTTCACCCAGTTGCGCGCGCGTCTTACCAACCGCCTTCCTATACACGATAACCAGTTCGCGCGCGCGCGCGCGTGGCTACACCCCCTCCAAGCTCTGACGTCACTGCGGCAGCGTAGGGCGCATGCCTGGCTCATCGATCCGTATGCGCGCGCGCGCGCGCGCCACCTCAGAGGAGAACGTATGCGCGACGACGCGCCACACACAAGGACGGGGGGGCAGCCGTCGCACAGGCAGTCGTCGCTGTCGGCTCGTCATCCTGGACGTCGTTGCTCGTCGTCCTCTCGCTTGCTTCTCGGAAGAATCCAAGAGTTTGGAGGCTCAGCGAGTCATCAGCGAGCTTTGGAAGAAGAAAGAAAAGAGCGCGCGCGCGAGATGCCGTTCTTCTGTCGGCTCTGACCGCCCGAGCGCGCGCTCCTCTCCCTCGGCCACTGATCCGCACCCACGCAAGGGGAGAGAGAGAGAGAGAGAGGGACGGACCAGGCACCACGTCCCCGTGGATTACGTAAGCTCGCTCTCGACTCTCGTTCTTGGAAATGGGCAAGCCAGTGCCAGTGGAGGATCTGGTGATACCGCCGCAGGACGGTCGGATATGCGGGACGATCTGCATCTGCCAGATGACGGCGGTGCTGTCGTCGGTGGCCCTGGTTTATCTGACGGTCGCCATCTACATGCCCAGCGGTCGGGCCTTTCAGTCCGGGATAAGCGAGGTGCCGGCCATGTGCACCACCATACGCGCCACCAACGCCGACAACTGCGACTGGGGCAGCTGCGGCGAGTGGTGCCTGTCCAAGACCTCGGGTCCCTGCGTCCAGATCCACGTCAATCTGCGCAACAACGGCTCGTCCATTCTGCTGGCGAACTGTACGAACACGACCAACAAGACCTGCTACGGCATCGATCAGGAGAACGCCAAGAAGTCCAAGTGCATAGCCGACGAGTGCAGGAACCTGACTGGTACGTTCAACTGCACCCAGGGCATCTGCATCAACATCACCGACGCCTTCGAGTGCATGTTCCACGACACGGATCCGCCGCTCAAGTGCTCGGGTAGGCGTGGCAAGATCACCTGCATCGACATAGACGGCTTGTTCAACTGTAATCGCGGGACCTGCGCGAAAATACGGCCGCCCTACAACTGCGACAGGAGATGCGTCGACATCCCGACCAGGAACAAGAACGTCATTCTCCTGAGCGGTGACAAGGTTTACCTCAGCTCCTGCGAGAGCGCCATCGACAGGGAGACGGACAAAGAGATCTGGAACGAGAACCGGGGCGACGTGATGATGGCCTCGTGCTACGGCATCTACAACACCAGTCTAGGCGTTGAAGCGGTTGACTGCATCAACGGATCGGTGCTCGAGAAGGAAATGCTCACCGATCTCACCAACTTCACCTACCTCTCCTACCTGAACATCTTCGCGACGAAACCACTGGACGAGAGCCGCAAGGTCTGCCCGCCAGAGATGGACCTGATCATCGCCAACGAGAGCCGGCTGCTGATCAACCTCGAGGGCTGCGTCAACACCCTGCGCGACGAGTGCAAGTTCTTTCTAATGGAGTACGGCAAAGACGGCTCTGATCACAACGCCAGGGCGAGGTTTCCCTGCTACTTCGCCGAGGACAAGCCTCACATCGTCGTGTCGCGCTTCGACCTCGAGTCAACCTACAAGGAGTTCATCGTTGCCTTCGTCCTGCCTAGCATCCTCTTCGTCGTCAGCTGCCTAACTCTGATACTCTGCCAGCGTACCGTCGTCGTCGGCGACGACGCCAAGATGAGGTTCAAAGGCACGCCTGGGGCTGCCCTGGAGAAGAGCGCCTCGGGCAACCTGGCCGACGCCGGCGGAGGAGACTCCGTCATGGCGCTCTGAGATCAGTCACGTAAGAACACCATCACATATCTGAAACTACTGCTGATAAGCGGCCACGCCGACAGAGTCTGAGCGGGCTTGTCCTCTCGCTTCTGTGCATAATCTAGATTTGTTGAGAGTGAGGGAGAGCCGTTCTGCCGCGCGATTCGACCCTTTTTATCACTCGCTATCATCCCTCTCTCTCTCTCACTTTGGCCTCGATGGACTTTGACGCTCTCTGTTTTTCGATCGATTTCTATGTCTCTCGGAAAACGCTCGCACGTTTATTATTATATAATTACACACGATCTTTCGGATTCTAATAATCGCTAACGATTCTCGCTTTAGGAGCGCTGCGCCTGCGGCCTTTTTTCATTAATGGAACTGCGAGAAACGGAGTCTGTGATCTTTCAGAACGTAAAAAAGCGAAGGAGCCGGAGTGTTTTGATTAAGATAAGCTGTGTGTGTGTCGCGCGCCCCGCGTCTTTTGCTTTGTTTGGACTGTAAAGCTGACACGGTGACCTTGTGCCGGCTTCGTGTCTTGCACGCAAAGTGTAACAATACTAAATGTGTTCGAAAATAGCCGTAGGCTTTATACTGTATTCCGTGTAGATTGATTTTCGAATTTTTATTGTTAATATACGATTTGTTGAACTGTTATTGTCTGTTGCTTTTTTTAAATTGTACGCCAATTTTCGAACGGTTCTTGTTTTTCTGCTATATTGTACATCTACTGTATTGATGGATGAGATTACAGATGAAATCTGATTACTAGTATTACTAGCCGTAAAAATTGAATATCTAATGTAAATTTCGCTTTAAGCGAGAACTAAAGTAATTTTTGATATCGTACTTTTAAGCAATAATAAGGTGTACTCATCTAAAACCTAACCTCTAAATATTGTGATAATAATAAAAAATGTATAAAGTGACAATTTTCGCGACCGAAGCAGCGCGCGCACACGCACACAGTATTATTTTATCAATATACAAATATAGACATTTATTAAGTAACTGGATGTGTTTTAATGTCAGATTAAAAAGTGAGAACAGTAAGCCACATGCCTTAATATTCGATGATAGAGACGCTAACGCACACAGTTCAGTATTGTCCTTAGTAAGGTTTCTAGTCGCGTCAAGACGCGGCGTTTTATCGTATTTAGCTAGGTAGATGATAATATTTTGTGAAAATTCATAACAAAAGTTAAAAACTTTACAAACATTTCTTATAACATAAATTTTTGCTACACTATTGATAGATATATATTATCGCTATTGCAAGTAATTTAATAAAATTTAATAGCCGCTGTATTATTAAATAAACAAATTTTTAAAATAACAGTTGTATCAGTTTTTTTGCACTTCAATACAAGCACTCCACCGTCTATATCTGATGAAAATATAACTACCTTTCTATTTTTCATGATTCCATTAAATTCTTTTAATTTTTAAACATTCTAAAGAATTCAACTTTCATAAATTATTAATCAAAAGATATCTGAAATAAATTATTATACTATTTTTAAGATAATAACAATTTTTGATCTACTTTACTAAACAATTATTTTTAAATTTTTCATGAAATTCTTCTAATTACACACGCCTAGTTGAACTAAAATTACATATCAATTCGTGTCAGGGATTGTTTACTTTTTTTTTTAAATATTGACACAAGAAAGCCTTGTATTATAAATAGCTGTAATAAAAATAGTGGTGAGGTATATTTACAGACAAAAGGAGTAATAATAGTTCGAACTCATTTTTTTATTAATCAATTTAAACAAAATATTTTATATTAAATTGAATTATTGAAAGTTTTCAAGTTTATACTATTTGTACTTAATATTACATTTTTATTATATTTAAAATCACAGATTTAAGTTAAAGCGTTTAATAATTCAACAGAGTAAAGACTCGAATAGTTGACCTAAAGACATCATTTTCACTTAAGAAAGACTGATGACCTCGCATAAACATTCAGTGGTACTATGCTACTTAATTTTCGAAACTATTTCTAAAATTTCCTTACACTGTCTTAACTTTAATTTCAAAAGAACACTGAAACTTTCTGTTTATCATTAAAAATTTAAAACATATTTCTCAAAGTTCTTTCATTATTCAAATATAATTTCCAGCATCAAACTGGTAATACTATCAATCAACGTATAACATACGTTTACATCTTGCCTTAAAATTACTTCAATCATAAATCATTAAACCTGCATTAAAACCTCAAAGTAAAAATCAAAGAAGCAATCCACCAAAAAAACGTACCCTCACCGTCTCTCATAAAAATCTCTCATTAAAAAATTTCCCCAGAGCAGGCCACCCCCGATTCGCCAGCATTCGGGGGCGGCCGCTGGCGGCTCTGACCCCGATACATTTAGTCGGGGGAAAAGTCGCTAGCGATAGCTCCCAAGTTCTCTCTCTCCTCTATAAGAGCTGGCTCGTATAGTAATAAGCTTTGGGAGCAGACAGCGACTCAAATCGATACTCTTTCCTTTCTTTTTTGCAGGCATTCCCCTCCTGCAGGAGGATTAGCTGGAGGAGGCTCGACAGTCGATATTCTCCCTGCGCGGGCACTACTAACGGAGTGTGGGGAGGGGGGGAACGCGTGGTTCAAATTCTTCTTATCTCATCGATCACATCAAGCAAAAATAAATAAGCAAAAGGATACAAAAAAAAATAACTAAAGCAGCCAAGCAGCCAAGCAACACAGAAACACGCGACGCGGTAGCTAAATAATCGAAGAAAAAGATCAATCAAGCGGACGCTGATAAAGATTTAAAAATAAAAAAAAATAATAACCGAGATTTTCCTACTCTCACTGCCTGCACAATTTTCGAGGGCTCGCACTGCGTTTCCGTCGCGGCGACGTCTCAACGAATCAACGACTGAAGGAACGTCGGGCAGGAACCGACTCAGCGAGTTGACGTCCGTCTGAGGAACGCGCTAAGCGAGCGAAACGGATATTTTCTGGACACACACACACACACTTGGAGCATACACACTGACACGGCAACACGTAAAAAAAAGCAGCAGCAACGTTTAGCTATTTATAGAGTTCCCCTTGTCTCGCCGCAGCAAGCAAGTAGATAGGCAAGCAATTAAACGCATAAATTAAGGTATCGTAATTTCTAATAAGCTCGGGAGCCGAGCCCGCGCTCTAGCTCGTAGATAACGCAAAACAAGGATAAATCAAACGAAGAAACATGCGCGCTTAGAGTCGACAACCGTTCCCATAGCCAATCGCGATCACCGATCCATCTAAACGCAAGGTCGGACTCAGCCGCAGATGATCAGCTTCGGCTCGTGACCCTCGCCGAAGCTCGCTCGGACCCCAAGAAGCTCTCCTCTCCGCAGAGTCTAGGGCCTGGGTCTCAAGATTCGGGGCAGAACGGTGGCCTCGGCCAAGCGGCGCTTCTACCGTGCCCTGCGCTACGGCGCCACCTCGATCGACTCGGACGAGGCTGCCGTGATAATGGGCTCAGAGGAGCAGGACGACGAGCACGAGGACGCGGCGAGCAGCCGGCGCAAGTCCAAGTCGAGCTTGGCCAGTGGGATCCCAGGGAGCGAGGCTGGGACCCAGGCTGCCGATGGAGAGGCCGGAGTATTGGCGGGCGTGCTGCCCGAGATCGAGGTGCAGAGCCTCATGGAGAAGGCCAAGTTTTACACGTCGCTGTGCATGGGTACGACGGCGATACTGGCGGTGTTTGCCTTTTTGTTCGCCATACCGTTCGTAGTGGAGCCGGCCATATCGACGATACTGGCGGATTTCTCGCCCAAGCCGGTGGCCTGCGTCAGCACGAGCCACGTGCTGGCGGAGGGACTGAAGAACTGCTCGTGGGCCAGCTGTAGAGAAGGTGGGTTTGACTTTTTCTTTAGTATTTGAATTTAGGGAATAGTTTGTTTGGTACTTGAAATAGTGGGAAAATATTGACCATACCAGGATTTCAAGGTTTTTGAACGTTTAAGTAGTAACATGCATGATGGGTAAGACTAGGTTGTTTTACCCTTTCTTATACGTTATTGGATAATTTAAAAAACTGTCAGTTATTACTAATTTTACTTTCAATTTATTTTGTTTGGTAAATCTTAACTAGATCTTTGAATAAAAAAAAGAAAAGATCTGGACCTAAGTTTTTTTAAAAAACTGTCTTTCATCGACTCACGAATAAATTTGAATAAACAGTTTCTGAACTCTTTACGCGTTGTTATTCTGTTCCACAATCTATAAACCCAAAAAAATTGTACCATCTCAACTTCAATATTCCAGGCTGCACTGCCGCGGTGACGAGCTGCCATCAGATTCGGGTCAACTACACAAAGATCACTTTCGAGGAGTTCACGGCGAAGCCCATGGGCAGCGTGGACTGGGACGTGGTCGACACCAAGTTCTACGTTAACGCGGAGGGCTGCGGTTATCCGGACACGGGGGTCGTTTGCTCGGAGTTCGCCAAGAAGTACGGAAACCTCAGCCGTGGAAAGGCCTTCCCTTGCTACTACAGTAGGACGTATCCGGAGACGGTTGTATCTAAGTGAGTTAAGCTCTGAGTCTGGAGGGTAGTTTGAATAGTAGTTTATACGTATAGTTCGAGATTGAATTGTAAAGTGAAAAAGTAATGGGGAAGATTTACGATAGAGCGGAAAGTTTGCTTTTTATGAATATAGAATGATGTAGATTTATAAAAATGTCAAAATGCAGGTGACTTTTGTTTCGTTAATAGTTTCTTAAGTCCATTGTGATTAAAAACTGACACATTGTAAATATCTAGATTATTGGATTTCTATAAATTATTTATTCCGTTGTTAGCGATATACAAAGTTACTTTTAAAATTTAGCTTTTTCCTTTGTAAAGCATCGTTATCCACATTTAAAAAATTTTATTAAATCCAAATCCAAAATTAGCTACAACATAATTTTACAAGTATATTAAATTTATAAAATAACTGAAACCATACTGAAATATTAATAAAGACCTTTAATCAAACAGGTACTCGTGGGAGAATACCCTGCGCAACTTGATTCTGGCCTTGACGATTCCGGTACTGCTGTTCATACTGTCTCTGGCTGTGCTCTGCTACTGGTATTGCCCACCGGTAAACAAATCATGCGGTGGTTCCAACAGAAGCCTCATTGACAAGTACGATAGGAAGGAAGAGTAAGTAACGTGTATGTATGCAGTGCCTTGTGCGGCTAGATGACAAAGCCTTTTTCTTTACTTCCTCACTTTTTTTAACAATCCATGCGTTCCATTTTGGAGGCCCGCTGCATTCTTTAGGTGCTATGATCGAATTATCCCGTTTGAAACTTTTGTTATTTTGTATCTGCAGTACGCATTGTTTTGTTATATTGGCGGAGTTAGTAAATGCTAGCGTAAATTTATCATTTTGTAAGTACGTTTTTAAACGGGACAGTAATGTTATGAATTATGTTTTATATGAAGCTTTTTAATAAAATATTTGTACCAAACCTTTGCTTTCTATTATTACAAACCAAATGAGATGGAACAGTCAAAATCATTTTGTATTTATTGGTTTTATATTTCTGAAAAATGTTGTTGATTTAAAAAATGATTTTTTCTTGTTCATTTACTTTACCAACAAACTTGATATTTTCAGTAAAAACTAATGTAAAAACTTTAATTTGGTTTCTGAATTTAAAGTCAGAATATATTTTTTAATTATGATTTTATTATATTAATTAATCAAATTCAATTTATTTATGTAGAAATCCTTTAAACCGATCAATGATGCAACTATAATTTTTAAGTTAAAGATATCATTTTTTTAAACTAAGTAATTAAAGTAATTACTATTTTTTTATATTTGAAGATACTCGATAAATATTTTGAAATGCAAGAATTATTTCTTAAGCATTCAATTTTTTTACTTTATTTTATATGGTTCTGATATATTGAGCGATATATATTATTAGATTTAAAATTTTTTGTAGATTAAGGTGAATACAATAGTTTTGAAAAATTTTCTACTATGTATCTTATAATAATTTTGTGGATACCCATGTAAATTAATTTTCTCAGACCTATTTTGTATTTAGAAAAAATCTCCTTGTGAACTTATTATTGTTGGCTAAAAGAATAAAGTAAAATATTAATATTGTAAATATAAATTTTTTTCTAATATTTTTTAACAATTTGTTCTCGAATTGCTATATTTCTCTTATTTCTTTTATAGTATTCGATTTTTCACAATTCTTTCAATTACGATGCTCATAATGCAAACCACAAAATAGTATTTTTAGATAAGAAGTAAAAAAGCACCGTTGGTAAAGACCATCCATAAGCTTATTCTGGCTCCCTTACTTGAATTTTTCCAGCATCTTTGGCGAGGAGGACTTTGGGGTGAACGAAGAGGAATACTGACTGTTGCCCAGGGCTCACCCCCCAGCGAGGGAGTGACGCCATAGTAACAATCGCTGCTAAGAAGACTCGAATTCGCATGCACATATTTCATTATAATCGCAAGCACTTCGAGAACATAGAACCGAGTGAAACAACGAATCCGGACATTTTTAGCAATAAGCTTCGTTAGTCGATTTGTCGCAGGCAATGTGATTTTCTCATTTTTATATGCGAACAAGTGATTGTTTATAATCTTTTTATGTCATTATTACATGAAATTTTTATTGTCCTTTAAGATAAATACAAGTAATATTTTAAATTTTTATTAATTTACAAACTATTTTTTTTTTCAATTATTATATTGTCAAAATTCTCTAAAACATCTAATAATTTATTATATCAGCGATCCAAAATCAAATGGTGCTGTTTTAAAAATTACTTATATTTCTACAGAATAAAAAGAAATATTACTTGTTCGCATTAAAAATTTATTCTATTAAGAATAATTTGCCAGGTAAAACCTATCAAATTCTTTGCTACACTTATGAAAGATTTGCCTTATTTTAGCCAAAGTCAAATCCTAGCAATTATAACTTTACACGTCTTCTAAAGTCGATAAAAAATCAAAAGACGCGTTTACCCTCTAAAGGGAACCATTGCTGGATTTAAAAATGTCTTAAGAAAGAGCATTATTAAATCTGATTTTAAACAGACCAAATGTAATATTTTCTCTTATTGCAGTATTAGCATGAATAAGTTATAAACTACAGTTCTAACGTTATTAATATTCAAAATAATCTAATATTATCACCTACAATTTTACGATTTCGGAAATTGGTGAGTGTATAATTATATTAACTCATCGAATTACGCTAATTTTTACAGAAGCAATTTTCAAATCTTTTTACGACTCTTAAACAGATAATCTTATGAGTAATTTGCTATTTTTTTATGGAATTTAACATAATTTAAAATTAAGGATACTTTATCAACTGGATTCTTGAATTATCCAACATATTGACATTAAAATTTTGTCCATCCATAATGTTGATTCACTCAGAATCATTATCGACATATACTAAACGCATATGCAACATGTGAATAACAAAATGTCAAGTTCAGTATCGGAATTTCAAGCGAACCAAAAAATATATATTTAGCTGCGCCTTTCTAATAAGAGCTGATAAATAATGCAAAAAGGGTTACATGAAATCTACGGTTCACCGCATAGGCTAAGCTCATTTTACACAGCGTAAAAGTAAATAAATATATTAAATTACGGCCGATCGCATCAAAACGGTACGTCTCCCATTTTTTCTCATTTTTGAAAAAAGAAATAATAATATTGAACAAATAATTGTACGAATCGAATCGAAACTCGATTTCGAGTGCAGCACAAAGCGTCATAAGCGAAAAAAAAAATTGCTAAGTCACCGACTCTAAGATTAAGCATATTTCCGCGATGGTGAAAGAAGAATTTGTATTAAAGAAAAAAAACAAGTATAAAGCGAGAAATTGCACGTCGCGCCTCTTTCGAGCCACTTTCGAATTGGTATAATTCTGTCCTGTCCATTTTGTCGTTCGATCAGGTCGAGGGCGTGACGCGCGATTTGCGCTCGCGCAAAAATTTCCATGAATATATACATAGTTAGGTTTTAAGATATAATATATAGATTAAGTTTTGCCTGTGAATATTATTGATATATTATGGTTAAAAAAAAAAAAATAAACATATGAAGACGACGTTGTTAACGAGAATTTTTGTACGAGGCCGCCGCGCTGGCGCCGTGGTTTAGAGTATTGCGATGTTATTACTAATAAATGAATATATAATGTAGTTAGGTAATGATAATTTTTTTCTTGGTTAAGATTTTTTGATTTTTTTTCGACGGGACTCGCGCAACTCGTCATACGCTTCGAGATGTGCTCTGCTCACTTGCCGTTAACTATGTGTACAACATGTGATTGAGAAACAAATTACCTGATGATCGCGAATTGTTGCTTTTTACATCAATTGGAAGATATGAGTGTTTGTTATTGCTATAATTACTATTTTAACTGAGATTTCTATTTGAATTTTAATATGTTCTTACTTATCAGTCTTCATATTATAACTTCCATATTTTTAACTCAAATTAGTAATCTTGAATAATTATTTTTCTTTCTTTTTTTAATTATTATTATTATTATGTATTTTTTTATTTATTTTTTCATTTAAAAACTGGAAAAAACTTTTGAATTATTATTGCATTTTGTTGGAATGAAATATATGGCTCTCAAAGAGTACAAGAATGGTGTTATTTGATAAACATTTGGATGTTATCATGATGTAAAAATAAAAAGTGTATAAATTATGCGATATCTACTTAAGAATATGGTTAATTAAATGGACGAAAAAATAATGTATGATAAAATTTTATATTATTTACCATCGAAAACAAAATACTATTTATTCTTTTCAAATGTGATTCACGCGTACATTATGTGAAGTAAATATAAAGAAACTGGGTCACACCAAAGTGCGAGTCTAATTGGCAAATTTGTACGTTTGCCGTGTACGTGCATCGATTTACTACAGATCTCGCAAAATATGGTCGATATTTTTCTTATGCGTCTTAATTCTAAGAACATGAATTGCATCGATACCTGATATATTATATACTGAAGTGCGACAAGTGACAGGCATCACATTGTAATACTGCGTAGAAAGAAGACCTAAAAATTTTGCAATATTGTAAACCGAATTGTTAGCTTCTTTTGTGAAGGCTTCGAAAATTTTCGTTCGATCCATAAGAAGCCTAAACTGAATACAGCTGACATTAATGTTCGCTCGTACAGAATCTTCAATTCATTTTTCAATGCACGTACATTACTTAATGCACATAACATTACTTCACACGTCTAATGCATTCAAGTATAGACAATAGAGTTAGAATATCGTTTGCACATTGAGTAACGACTTTTTATCGAGTCAGGTCGAAGGTAGCTCATCTCGAAGGTTAACGAGTAGACAGGTCGCAGCCCAAGTATCATCTAGAATGGTTGTGAGAATCCTTAATCGGCCTTGATCCAGATGTCCGTATGATCAATCAGAGGCATTGTTTCAACTAGTATTTGGATGGTGCATGTTTGAGTAATCAAATTTTCAGATATATTTTATGAATTTTTAGTATTAAAATCTTTCTTCAATTACAATATTTATTTCAGTAATTATTTATATTTTCATTGTGAGTGTTTCATTTTTATTCTCAACTATTGGTTTTTAGATAACACACAAATTAAATAATAAGTACAACATTTAAATTTCTTTAATTACTTAATCTATTTGTTAAATTATTAACTGTTGAAAAATTTGAATACTTAAATATTTGAATATATCCAATCTAGTTAGCACTTTGTTAGAAGTAAGCATTTTGATCAATTGGACTCTTGGAGTTTGGCGCTCATTCCCAATATGGCTTGCTATATTGTACTCGCATAAACGCAATTTTACTCATTAGATGCGAGCTTATTAGAATATTAAAGTATAAACATATTTTTCCTAATATATGTATCTAATCTACTCTTAGACCGAGAAAGCTATAAATTATATTTTACAAATATATTTTTGCTTCGTTTTAACTAGAGCAAAAATGATTTAAGATAAAATTTCATTTTTATCATCACAATCAGGACAACTAAATGTATTCGAATTTGTAATAGATTCGAATACTATACTATTCGGATTTAAGAGTCTAACAAAAAATCTTCCACGATATTGATAATTATCAATTTGAAAGTTATTAGTGACAGAACAACATACAAGACTGAATTGTCACTGTAACTTAATATAATTAAACAATTTGAATAATTCTTTATAAGTACTATATGAATTATTAATATGCATAAGAATTATACACAGAAATATAATTAAAAATTCGTAGGTTTCAAAAATTAATAATATATTTATTTCCTAATTAGCTAAAATCTTATCATAAAAATTAACCTTAAAGGATCTATGAAATTAAAAATAATAATATTGATCTACTTATACTAAAATCAGATACTCTAATATTAGAGTTTATAGACTATAAAAATTATTCTTATTCAGTTTAACCAAAATTAAAATCCAATTATCTTATAATTCGAATAGTATTTATAGCTCTAATCTTATACAGGATTAGAAAAGAGCAAAATTTTTAATTTGTATTATAGAAAAATGTCAGGAACATTTTAAAACGAGAACAAAAGTATTATAAACGATAAATGCGATTGTCAATATTTTGTACATTAGTTTATATATTAATTATATAAGTCAAAATGCAATGCACACAATTTCTTTATACTGTCTATTTATAATTTTATTATTCAATTTCTGGTGTTTGCTATATAATACGAAAAAAATCGATAATTTTGAAAACGTCACTTCTTGCAAGTTCTACTGGAAGTTAAATGTCACATTTCTCGAAAATCACTGACGTCACAGCAGACGAAAATGAAAATTATCCGTTCATTCAGTCTAAAGAATTTGTGTTCCTGCTACTTAAAAAAAAGGTACAAGCTAAATATTTTATACGCTTATCCAGAGAACAGAAAAATCTGTTACATTTATATAACATAAACATATAAATATTAACGTTAAATCATCGAACGAATCATAAATAAGATTTATAAAGAACAAGCGAGCTTGTATAAATGTCGCAAATTTTTCGAAAAAGTTGTGTGCGCAATAGCCGTATGTTGATTTTGCAAATTTTATGAGCGAAAGAGGAAAAAAACAGGCGATCTCTGCGTACGAGGCATACTTACTCCGTAT
Organism: Eupelmus urozonus; assembly: GCA_900480035.1. Classification (NCBI taxonomy): domain Eukaryota; kingdom Metazoa; phylum Arthropoda; class Insecta; order Hymenoptera; family Eupelmidae; genus Eupelmus; species Eupelmus urozonus. The sequence continues at coordinate 19,383 of UELX01001083.1, forward strand.
CTCTTATCGATTTAAAGACTAAATATCGTAACTGAATTAGTGAGTCTCGATTTTTTCAAAATCACATCTTAAAGTAAAACGTAACGTACAGCACGGAGCCACCGAATTTTGATAAGGCACACCAATTCTCTCACTCAACTCACTCACACAGCAGACAATCTTCGTCATTATACGCGATTTATTAATTAAACTAATTACAAGAACAAAAAAAAAACGATATCTAAGAAGTACGATTTACCGCTCTCGTTTACTTTAATCTTCGTCTACCTTATACAGTTGAATTCAAACTTAAAAAAGGATCTCCGAACGATGGTGATGGGGTTTTGAATCGATCGTCGCCGAAAATAGTCTCGTTTTTAGTGCCAAGATTAACAGAAAATCAGAAATAAAATGGGGCCTGTCTCGAGTTTAAGCGGTTTGCTTTTCGCAATTAAAGCCGCGAGAGCTCGGGCGGTAGCTCAAGAATACGTAAGCAACCTGAGATTGCCGATATATAAGTATAGGTTTATAGGGAGGAAAGTTGGTTAAGCGCGTTTTGTAGGCTGCCAGCAAGCAAGAGATGTGACTTTTAGTTCGTAGGATGATGTAACTTTCCATTTATAGATCTCGAGAACGCTGTATTATTAGTAATTTTATTGCAATATTTGATTCTATTTAATTATAGTTTATTCTTTGATAATATTTTGAATAGAAAAGTAGGATTTTGGAGCAACATTATAAGTATTTATTCGAGGCTTCCCAGCTTGGTTTAGTTGTAAACTGAGTGGCACAAAATCTCTTACTAAGTTAGTTGATATTGTTTATTACAGATTCAAGAAGTGATTTGACTTCTGTATTACTTTTCATTTTAAGTTAGCTTAATAGTTTCAGTCTTTAATTTGAATTAACGAAAAATAGAGCGTTCAGAGATTAAAAAGGAGCAATCCATAACAAGCCGCAACTCTAAAGCTTCGCGATAAATGAATAATTTTTGTAAAACGAAGAGACAATTTCGTCCATAAATGCACTCGTGCACCATCGTCAAAACGTCTGATCTCGGAATTTCGAACGCGCGTCCTCTCGGCTGAATTTTCTCCTTCATTTATTAACGGCGAGCGATCATCGAGTCTCGCGCTTCGTCGAATTCTAGACTTCTTTCTTCCCGATAATAAAAACGTATATAAGAGCACGCGCAATTGCCGGATTCGTGAAACTTCATCGAAAACACTTAGGGGACTGTTCGGCTTTTCACGTACAATTGCGTTTAACGAAGGAGAATGATAAATGCGAAAAAAACGAACGACGACGCACGAGAAGAATGTTGTATATACGAATCAGTGTTCTGTGCATCTTGTCCTTCGAGAGAAATATTGTAAATAATGTCATTGTACATCTTCATTTTAAAATATAGTAAATCGTTTTTCCGTTAATAATATTGTTGTCTGGAGATTCATTTTTACCCACTTGTCCTAAAATAATTTTATGTAAAATATCTATAATTTAATAGACAATTTAATATAGGTGATATGAAATATTTAATTTGTTCTTCAGTTTCTATTTCTATAAAGTTCAAAAAATAAAGATGCTCAAAGAAACAACCAAAGTTATTGTCAATCCCGTATCGTATATCTCAACGATCAATATTTTTGCAATTATGTTAAAAATTGATTTTTTTTATAATTATATAGTAATTAAAAGAACCATATGTTTTACTTAAAAAGATAGTACTCGTCTAAATATAGGTAATTTATTTTGCAAAACATTATATTTGACTGTAGTTTTTATAACAAAAATATTTAATTACAAAAGTAGTTTCATTTTCTAATAGCTTATAATTTTTAGAAAATATTGAAATTTGTTGTTCATTGAAACTATTCAAGTCCAAGACTTGTAATATCAAGAATTGATAGAGATACAATTTAAAATACAATATCTTGTTATTGACTGGTTAAACCTAAAGTTCTCTTACCGATACAAAGTGATTACATTTACGCACATTTCATTTTAAAATGATCCAACTTAGGACTTTCTATAAATTTTTTTGGTAAGAATTAACTATTAGAATAATTTTAAAAGCGACTACAAAAAAAAAACCCTTTAAAAATTTCAAAGAGAATTGCTGCACAGAAATGAACTTTGAAAGCCATACATTTTTAGTATAGATCATCACAAATAAGATCCGACAGTAGAAATTAGAAAAATTTCGTTACTTGAATTTATTTTTGGTGAAAAAAGAATAAATTTTTAATAACGTCACAATCGCAAAATATGAATTTTTATAAAGAATTACTTTTAATTTCTTCTAAAATAAAGGAGAATAAACATAAAATACACATTACATCGTTTATGATGCTTTATTGGTCATGAAAGATTACGACCGGATACATAGATAGTGTCCTTCAGAATCCATTAAAGCTTAACCTTTAAATTAATCCTTGCATAATTTTCACTTAGAAAACAAAACGTAAAAAGTATAAAAAATAGTTTTTTTTTCAATAATTTTAAGCTTTGGCAATTAATTTTTAGTCGGTTAACAATAAATAAATTATCTGTAACTATTACAGTTTAAGTTATTTATTTATTCAAAAGAGGGCACATATAAAACTACTGGTTGTTTTCTTAGCAATCTTGCCTTCTCTAAGCTGTGTTAGATTAATTCAGGGCCTGTTTAAGCGATGGATTAGATGTCGTGCAGCGTTAGGATAGCTACAAATCACAATTAAGCATTCACGAAGTACTAATCCCTAAGTCGTTGAATTAATACGGTTGAATTCATTTTCCGCTCTAAGAAGCGTCCCTTTGCTTATTGAACCTGTTATACTTAATCAAAGTCATTTTAAGGTAAAAATAAATCTATCTTGATAATAAAATGCATTAATTAGTCTGAGTATCGAAACTGTTATTCCTTTACAAATTAATTTATTTATTTTACTGAAAATCATTTTTTGATTAACAAATAATATATTATCGCTCAAGAATTACTCTTTGCAGAATCCAAGCTAAGAAGAATGAACGGTGTATAGCATGTTTATATTGACTCGGTGCAGTTAATTTGATGCGGAAACAAGTTATTAAATTTGTAAAATGTAGGTCAAACAAAATATCAGAAATCTGGAACTTTTCTCAATACAATTTCTTTTCTGTTCTAATTTTCACATTCTTATAAATTCTTTCTTATAAGATTACAATTTAATATCAAGAAACTGCCGCTAATTTAAGCCCAAAATTCTTTAAGCACGTCTGACGCAAGTAGTATGAATTCTTTAGAAGGAAGGGTAGCCGTTCACAGACGGTGTGACGACGGACAGGAAAGAATGAAAAAACAACGAAGGTCCAGAGCCGATCCCTTGGGAACGGTAGGGTACGTAAACATTTTTATGGCCCTCCAGACCAAACTTGGAATCGGATTTGTATTTGAACTAAGGGTAAGATATAGTACGCCAGTTACACGCAATAATCGAGTTCAAAAACTTTTTTTGTAAAGCTTCCTTCTGAGGCCTTGTCAGCTTGATATAAAAGGTGAATCTCCAAAAAAGATAATTAAAATTTTTTTAGGTATAACAGAGTTTTTATACTTATATTTGCTGAGAATATTCTTAAATGTTTATAAAAAGAATAAAAATATGAAAAATACTACATCATTATTTGTTGATTGATTGTGAAGTCAGTCTGGTAAGTGGATACGTATATAATTATAACAATCTTATTATAATTATTACTTAGGTAGGAAGAAATAACGATTCCTTTAAAAAGAGTAGTATTTTGTTCATATTTATAAAATCAAGGAAAATATTGCGCATTAAATATTGACATTAATTTTATTAGAAAAATTTTACTCAATATCGAACGTTTTTATATAATTATTATGAAGCGTTCGCCAATAAAGTCTTGATTTTGGGCCAGTTATGCTTAAATGTCCCATATTTGGGACTCTAGAACCCATTGAATAAAACGTTGAAACATCTGTCTCATATTTTAGACCAAAAAATCATTTTGCAAAGTTTCATTAAAATCCGTGACCTAAATGTTGGGCACTCTTCTTGTTAGTATATTTAATAAAAATCTTTTTCTTACAAATTTTATTACATAGTTTCTACTCAAGAAATAATTTATTAATATTTTATTTTAAAAAAGACGAAATTTTTAGTTAAAATTGAAGAATTATTATAATTGTTTCAAAATTTCTTTTGTTCTATTTTCTATTCTATTCTATTTTGTTTTATTCTCATAATTTAAGGATCTTTTATGACATACGTATTAATTATACGCAACGTATTATATTTATTTCGCATAAAAAATATAATACTTAAAAAAATTTAAACATTCAAAAAATCATCAAAATCATTTTTAGACACAATCTACAAAAAAAAAAAAGAAAATTCAATTCTAATCAATAATGTAGATGCAGAGATACAAAAACGTATACGCACACGCACATATCCTTACACACGCTCGCATATATACATACTACTTTATGTATATGCATTATAACTATAAATACTTTCAATCACGTTTATTATATTTATTAAAAACTATTACATTATCACAAAGCTTCTTCAATAAGAAAGCAAAAATCGATTCAAAATCATAAAAACCTAAGATTCAAACTCTCTTAAAAATCTCCAACCTAGTTCAGAACGCAGCAAGCGCGATAGCCATCTGTAAAAATCCTCCAATAAAGCAACCCCAGAGAAAAAGACTAGCGGCAGCTAAAAGTGCGCGTGCACTCGAACGCACTGTAGATGTATATAAGTGGAGCTCGACACAGTGGCCCGGTCTCTGCCCTTCGCCGCCAACCTGTCGGCGTCTCTCGTGGAAATAGAGGGGGGGGGGCGGAGGGGCGAGTGACCTTCTTACTCTGGCGCGCCACACGCACCGCCGAGGATATACAGCCTGGCTGGAGCTTGCGCGCGAACTGAAATTAGTTTTCCTCTGAGAAAAATGAGCGTACACGACTTTTTGCGATGCGCTGTAGATCGCTGGCTCTCTTGGATGGACTCGTAAAAGATTTATCGCGCTTTGGTGGAATTAAATGGACTTTTGTGGTGTGGGGAGGGGGTACGCTTGCTTGTTTAATGACTTGGCTGTTCTTTAATGTGTCTGCTGCAAAAAAAGTGTAACGAGTTTTGAAGGTACGGTTCTACGACGGTGATCCTTCGGTATCGGCGTTTTGTTCCGAACTCTCGGGGCTTGGCTGTCGTTTGTCTTTCAAAAGCCGGTAAGACCAGTTATGTGAGAGAAGATGTGAGTTAGTTTTCCTATTCTTTTATGGGACGCGTATCCTATGCTCTCCCGTATTATAAATATCAATATCTTTCGGGCAGAAATGGAAAAACATGTTTTTTGGAAATACAATTACAAATATTATCGTATTTAGTTTTTTCTTTTGATATCCTAGTTCTTTTCTTATTATAATTCCGAAAAAAGCTAGTTCTTTATAATAAGCGTATTATAATTTTCAAGCATACTCTTGATGAATGAGTGTCAATACCATTTCTTTTGTAACTCTTGCAAACGGAACGGAAGTAAAAAATTCCGATTAAAATCCATTAGGCAATATTTTACAGTACATCTATACGCACTATATAATAGATTTTCCTCGACAAAGAAGGTATTCATGGCTTTTACAGAGATTATAAAGTTGCGAATCGCCCCTGGACCATCTAAAAAACCCTATCCCCTTTTAACAAAATTGTCCCAACTACATTTTCTACACAGTTCCCAGAATCTCCTTCAGACCACTATCCAATAAAAAAGCAATAATCTTCCACAAACATCGCAATCCCACACCAATCCTACCTAACCCATACACATCCCGTAAACCGCATTTCCACCCACACTCGTGTCCCTTTCAGCCAACCTTTCCTCCACCCACCTATCCTCTCCCGCTCGCGAATCCAATCCAATCTCTCATCCGGCCGACAAAATTCAAATTCCTAGGCTATGCCCGTATACGCACATACCCTCCGGCGCTGAGCCGTCCTCGTGGACTGGCTGGCTGGCGCGCGCGCGCCTGCGCCATCATCTCCCTCTCTCCTCCTCAAGCTCGAGAGGGCTTGCAAGCTCTGTTTTCAAACAGTCGCCACTCGCCCGAGCTGCGGGAGAGACGCAAAGCGAGAGAAGAACGCCAGTTAAAGGATAACAGAGCGCCGGAGAGATGAGCAGCGTGGATCGCGCACCATGGATGGAAACGAGCTGACTGCCTGAGCTAATCCCGCGTCCTCGAATTTTCCAGGAGCTTTTTGTTTTTGAAACCGGTGTTTTCTCGCTGGGAGGATGGTTCGGTGATAGTTTGTGGAGAGAGAGAGAGCTTTTCACGGTGAGCGCGAGCTTTTTCATGGTGGACTGCTCCACGCGGTAGGCCAGCCGCTCGCTGCGTGCACCGTAGGAATTTTATTAGAGAGGACGGAGGATAGTGAGATTTCGTACGTTTGACTATATCTGTGATTCAACGTAGAAACTTTACCGGATACTCGAGCCAAGTGATTCGAAAATCAAGCTCACTTGTAACTTGCTTCTCGCGATTTTATCAATGTTTACGAGGAGGCCGAACTTTTTTTAATGTGCCGTGAGAGCGGAGAATAGGACCAGTAATGTATACGCTAAGTCGAGAGTGAATCGGTGCACGCCAGTGCGGAATGGAGTTGGCTTTTCTTCGAGGCTGACGAGGAGCTTTTTTGCAGGAGTGCGTGAGTGCTGTTGACGTTGTTGTTGGTTTTGGCGAACTGAGTATGTGTAGAGACGAAACGAATGACGATCGTTGACGTTTTGTTAAGGTGAGTTTTGCTTTCGTTGTTGTACGTATTTAGAGCGTTGCGTGATGGAGGCTTGATTGATTTGAGTTTAGAGAGAGTAGAATTGAATAAACTTGATAATTGCGTTAGCTTTTTATGGCTTTAACTTTTATTAAATTTGTGAAGTTGGCGGAGCAAAGCTATCTGGTCGGTATTAATGCTACTAAAGAGGGTAATGTTTTGTTCTTTTTGTAAATTTTATAGACAATTTAATTGAGGAAAATTAATAATTTTTTTTTATTTGTTAAATATTAAGAGAACTTTTATTCTAAAAAGCATAAAAAAGATTAACAGTTTTACGGAGAATAATTGCAATTTATGTAAAAAGGAAAGTTTCAATTAAATTCCCCTGAATTTAAAGTTTAAATTGATGTACGATAGAAGAGAGAATATTTCAATATGTTTTACTTTAGAAGTAATAATTTATTTAACGTGAAAATTAAACAAGTTTTTCAGGATACTTTAAAATTTATTTTCTCATAAAAAGAAATAAAAAGAATTCAAGCTCAATAAAATAAACGGTTATACAAACAGTTTTTTTGTTTTATTTCTAAAAACTTTTATTTCTATATATTACTTGAGAATTCACTTCAAAAAGAGTTTGTTGACTGTATCTAGGATTTAGATAAAAAGCTTTTACAGAGAAATAAAATAAAAAGAACTGTCCAATCAAATGAAAGTTAACTTTCTATCACCGAGATTCCTAAAGTTTATTCTAGTTTATAATTCAATATAAATTTTTTTGTTAATGTTTACTTACAAAAATTATATTAATTATATTTATACTATTATATTATATTTATATTTAAAGTAATAAAATTTAAAAATAAGCTCAAAGTTTTATGAACAATCGAAAATAAAAGTAAAAAAATATTTTTTATTTTAGTAACAGTAATTTATCTTTTATTTAACAAGAAAAAACTTAGTATTTATTACTAGTATAAAAATGCACGGTATCTTCTAGTGAAAATAACAATGAAATTTTATTTAACTAGAATTCCTTTTTCTTTTACTATTATTTTTCTTTTTGGACATTATGGTAATTGTAATATAAAGGCCTTTCTCAGTGTACTTTTCTACTTGGGATAGCAAAGTAATTGTACTTGTTTTTATGATGTTTTCACTAATTCCAATAATTTTGTTAAAATCCTCTAATAAATAAATTCAATAAATAAAAATAATACAAAAACTTCTGAACTTATAAGCAAACTTAATAACACAGTATTTTCTTCAGAAAATTTCATCTATTTCTGACACCAATTTAGCAACTGAGTCACAAATTTTTTTACCAAATTTCTAACTTCAAAATTACTTATACATTTCAGCAAGTATCAAACGGCACTTAAAAAACCTAAACACCTAAATTTGAATTCAATAACCTCTAAGCCTCTTATTACTCACCTTCCCCGAACTTTAAAGGCGTTAATCAATTACCCCCAGCAGCGCAAGCAAATCCGAAGCTGTAAAAAAACGTCGAGCGTCAAATCATTCTCGCACGCCTAATGAAAAATCAATCAATCGCTCGCGACTAGCAATCAACCAACTCCCACGCTGCACTACCATACCATCTCCCCTGAGCCCCTGCACCTGAAAATACCGAAAACAAAGGAGAAAAAGAAGATAGCGGGGGGCAGGTCATCGTTTTAATGAATTAGCCAGGCGCGCAGCCATCATCCATTTACGCGACAATGTGCGAGGCCTAAGAGGACGGAACTAATGCCGTTAAGTGCGCGGTAATTGCCGTAAGTGCATTAGGGAAATTCGATCGCGCGAGCGCGTGTTCTGAGAGCATGGCGAAGAAAATGTGCGCTAGGGGGGAAGGTCGTAGGAGAGAGCTGGGGTCGCTCTCAACAATAAAGGAGTTATTTTAGGGTGTAACAAGGGAGTATTAGGTGGGGAGGTTGTTGAAGGTTTTTAGATTTTCTTTTGTAAGTTTGGATTAATTTGGGTTGATTTTAGATAGTGGTTTAACGGAATATTTTTAAAGGTTAATGAGAAGCTAAATTTTTTTGTAATAGAACAAATTTTTATTAATTTTTTTTTAATTAATGGAAATGTGATGACATAAAAGTGTAATAACACATTTTTTTTAGAAATGATTATTTATTCACAAAACCTTATTTGTTTTGCTTAAAGAATTTAATTATGCAATTTAAAGTAATATTGTGAAATATCCATTTGAATTGTATGTGCATGAAATTCTATATTTTTAAATGCAATGAAATTCTGTAGTTATATGTATTAACATCAAAGTAGAAAAGGGATGAGTTTAATCAGACGCGAATATGTGTCAACATTTTTTTTAACTTTAATAACGTCATTATTATTTAACGTCATTATTTGAGTCATTTCAGATAATAACATAAAATCGCTCAATTAGATCGCGCTTATCATTAATTAAAAATTTTTGCAGGGATTTAGTGTTTATTTAAATTTATGTAGGTCAATATGCACATTTCAACTAAATGTTCTGTAAAATCTTTTCAAAACGTTTTGCAAAGACAAATATTTTAATATTGCATTTAATTTAAAAAAAAATGTTTTTTTTTAATATCGCCTTTACATGCGCATTTATTTTGCGAAAACAAAAAAGTATTCGAATTTTATTCATGCCGGGTTATTTTTCGTGATTTTATCATGATATGTTTGAAAGAAGGGTCTGGGATGGGTAAGCTTGTCATTTTGAGTAAGGGCGAATATGATGGGATCACTTTAAGCGGAAAATTGATGTTTTTCAGAATAAACGGATTATAGGTATATTCGATATTTTTTAAAGTCATATTAAACTCTTTTAGTCTTTAAAGAAAGTCGCTTAATTTATTAAAATAAATATCACTTACCAACTATAAAATTTAATAAAAACAATGAAAATATAGCATAACTTTAATATTTTAATAAAGTATTAAACAATTGGCTCACTATTCAAATATGAAGATAAATTTCTCTTCAAAATAAACTGCTTTTTGATTGAACAATTTAAGAAATAGTATCATGTTGAATCAGTCTTGACAGATTGCGTGTTCGATATATTTTGTCTCAATAATTTTCCTAAAATAACATGAAACCCAAGCAGTGCTACTATTAACGCACGAACGATAAGATTATCGAAAAATGCTCTCTGATTAAAATCAAATCAAGCAAAGCATTCCTTTATCCATTATAACAAATCAAAATAACATTTCCTCTCGCATCTTCCAGATTCTATTTATCGGCGTGTTGAAAAACGACCAATCAAACCCAAGAAACAAACCCTTCGTGTCTATTTTATAAAAGAACCAAGAAAACTCCTCCATCTCACCTCTCCTCTTTCTACAAAGTGCAGTTTATAGAGTCGAGCAAAAACCCAAAGTGCTTTTCCAGCGTGTGTGGCTCTCCCGGCGAAGACTCATCCTCAGGAGATCGAAAAAGTGATAAACGGCCGACTGCGGAGGTACAAAAAGGAGCTTTGGAAAAATTGCCATGGGTCGAAAGTACAAGCCGCGCTCGATAGCCGAACAGGACCGCAAGCTCTGCGGCAGCATATGCGTCTGCCAGTTCACCATTGTCATCAGCTGCGTGGCTCTGGTCTATCTCAGCGTGGCGATCTACATGCCCTCCCACAGGTAAGCGACTTCCTGATCGACCTACATCTTAGATAAGATTGATTCGTTTTTATTCGCGGTTAGTACTTTAATAGCTGGGTAATTTTTATGAGAAGCCGATTATTAGGAGAGGTTGGGTTGGTGTTTGTTTATGCGCGCCGGGGAAAATTGACGAGGAAACGAGATTATCGAGCGGCCGGCGCGGCGTTGAATGAGTATTGGTTTTTTGCTTGTGTTTACGAGGATGAAATGAGTTATTAGGTACGAGATGTAATAGATATAGCGCGGGCGAAATGAGTTTTTAACTAGTCGAGGGAAATTGCTTCGATTTTTACGAAGACCTTCTGTTTTTATCGGGAAATTTACTTTGGATCCTTTATTTTTTGTTTAGTCCATTTGAAGTTGATGCTTATTTGGGAAAGTATTATTTAGTGATTGTTTTTTGTGTTATGTAGAAATAGAACGATACTTTTTTCACTCTGTTCGTTTTTGCAGGAAGGATTCTATTCAAATAAAACCTTGCAGTTTTTATCGCAACTTCATGAAACTTAGATTTTAGATTTCTTATCTGCTTGCACCGTATTGCACACAGTTACTTATACGTTTACTTTTCACAAATCAGACTGAATAATATCTTCATCAATCTATCATTATTAAATAAATAAAATTTAGTTTTTATAATTAAATTTCAATATTTATTAATAAAAACAAAATATAATATACAATACTTTTAGAAAAAATCTCCTAAAATTCACCTCAAACTTTTACAACAAAAACACTCCCTCGATCGCACAATCACGATGCAATTTATCAAAGCTCATTCCACGCATCAAATCAATAAAATCAATGATTTTCAATCGACAAATTACCCACCACACATCATCCATATCCCAATACAAACTCGTTCCCGCGTAATTCAGGGCAATTTATCATCCTTCGCTCTCCGATTTTCTCGCAGAGCCTTTCACGCGGGGATCGAGCCTAAGCCAGTGATGTGCCAAACGGTCAACGCGACCCTCGTGAATAACTGCGGCTGGGCTAGTTGCGGCGAGTGGTGCCTGACCAAAACCACTGGCTTCTGTCCCCAGATTCATGCTACGGTGCGAAGAAATGGCACCGATCTCATCTTCGAGAACTGCACGAAAACTGCCAGTATTTCCTGCCCAATGGTGAGTTTTTTTTTTTGTGTTTGTGTAGTTTTGTTTAGAATCTAATTGGAACTTCTAATTGGAGGTCTTGATAAAATACGTTTCGTTTTGGGTGTTTTATATTTGATCTATTTTCTTAAGCGGTATAAGATTCGCGAAATCAAAATTTATATATTTTTAATATGCTGACAAAGAAAGTGCTGTACCTCCGGATTGCAGATTTGGTTTGAACTTTAGAATTTGTTTTGAAAATTTTAAAAATTTAAACTTGCGAAAACAAGCTTTTATTTGCATTTTTCAGTATAAACACTTACTTTTTCAGTATAAATCTTACTTCAAAATTATAATTAAAATTAAATAACAAAAATGCACTAATAAATTATGAAATTCCGCAGGTCAAAAATAAAATAAAAACTTTGATTAACTATCATTATTTAACTTTTAATTAAGATAATAATTAAGATAATTTTGTAAAGCTTGTTTTCTCTAGGTTAATTTAGTTTATTTGAAACTTTATTCAGAACTTTTTCAGAACTTTTTTGATAGTTAACATCTTAAGTGGAAACTAATTTTTTACATTTTTCCTGAAGTAACGCTAAAAGCACCTATAACTGAGAATATAATTGAGCTGCTTCATGTGTTAGACCATACTATTCCAGTTTTGGCTCTCTATTTGCTACCTAAATGTATGTTTCAAAGTTAAAACAGAATCCGTGGTTCGAAGAAAAATACTCTTCTTGTCAGTCGTATTTACACTGTTAATTCTAATTCGTGAGTATTAAAGAAGTTAAAAATAATTAAAAGTGTTTCAAATAGTTGAATATGAATTTTCGTTTTAAGTAGATAGATCTTGATATTTTTTTAAAATGTATAAATGATACATTTTTCTTTCATTTCTTTAAGATAAATTTTAAAAAGAAATCATTAATTTGACTAAATAAGTTTCTAAAAGCTGAACTTAATAAAGTTTTCACCAAAATACCACTTCGTAGAATTTAATTAAGAACTGTAATCTGACGGTCTCAGTGAGTAATTAAAAAGTTCCACAGGGATTTCATTTCTTTTACTGTGGCAGGTACTTAGGCCGATAGGAATTAACAAATGTAATTAAACATCTAAATGTTTCAATATAATTGTAAAAGTTAAATTCATTTCTAATAAAAATAAGAAAATTAAATTGTTACTCTTTATAAATATTAGAAGCTATCAAAAAATATGTTTTTATTTTATTCAGATATATTTTTTATTTTTTTATTAGGTCTATAAAACGCGATTCAATAACAATTAATTTTTTTATAAAAATATAACCGTTTATTTTTATAATTTGACGATATAACCAATATAATCTGAATTCATTATGATCCATAATACAAGTAAAACCAATATAACCAAATATGATTTGAATTATTAATAATTTGAATAATTATTATATTGTTTTCAACTTGATATAACATGTAAACTGCAGTTGTGTTTAGCTAATTTACATTCTATGTAAAATGACTATTTCCATCTTATAATAAAAACGGAAGTGACGTTAAAATAAAATTGGGAGTCACGTTATGCTGATTAGGAAACAGTCACGTTACAAATGACTCTAAAAACAGAGGCGAAGCAAATGTAGCACGACAATGTCCTATCAGGTTTTGACATGAAGCAGACTAGGGTTCTTGCGTGTGGCCTTGTAAAAATTCTGAATGAAAGAGTTATTAGAATCCACACTATATGACAGCAATGACGTAATAACTTTTATGTGTACATATATTTACATTTCGTAAGTTCATTGTTTATCAGGTGAACGTTTTGCTTTTCATTGAGGAAATACTATGAATAAAACTTCTTAAAAGATTATTTAGGTGTAAAAAATCTAAAGAAAATTTTAATAAACTGGTTTTTAAAAAATCCGAGTTTAAAAACAAAATCAATATTATAACAATATAGATTACATAAGAATAAATAAATATGCTTATTAAATTTATTTCTATTATATTATTTTAAACAATTTCTAAAATAAAAAATATAAACTTAAAAAAAGCAATTTTATCGTCATTTAAAAAGTTACTAAATCAATTTAAGAGTATCGTGTTAATATCTTTCTACAAGTAATTCTCCTAAATATGAATATTTAAATTTATTTATCTACAGAATTTTTAAACATCTATCTTATCAGTTAGAATATATTAATTCAGGGTGAGTTTCTAACTAGTCTGCTAGATGTTATCACTACTTACATAGTTTTTGAGTGTCTGACCTCAAAGTGGTTGTTTCTACTGGAAAAGCTGATATTAGGTAACATCATGCAATGCATCGAAAAAGAAAAGTATTCATTCGTTCGATGTTTTTCTTGAAAACGTAAAACTGAAATTACTATTTGTTTGTTAAAGATTGAATATTTTTTATTATGCTATTGTTTACTGTACGAACAGAATCGTAACGTTTTATACGAGTTCAAATATCTTATATTATCTTTTTACTCTCTGATATAGAATAATGTGAATATTTACTATTTTAATAATACTGATGTTTTAGTAAATAAAGTATTTTATTACTCTTTCTAAAACATATAAAAACTGAAGTAAGAAAATGTACAAAAACATTAGCCTATTTAAAAGAATCTACACATAAATAGATAAATACTAGAAAAAATAAAATTGACAGAACATGTGTAAAAAGGCTAAACAAATGGGAAACAAGATGAAGATGTGTCGTGTGGGATGACCAAAAAAGAACCTTTTTTTGCTTCAATTTTCCGGATGTCAAAGACCGCGGTAAAAGAAATTAGAGAGCGGAAAGTTCCTCAACGAAGGGCGAACGTCTTGCTTACAAGCTTTTCCGGAAGCAATGTCCGAGCTAACTGGCACGTGCCATGTGCGCGAAGAAAGTCCTATTGTATTACTGCCTTGTAAATAAATTATAAATGCTTTTTATTATTTAGAGTCGAACTAGTTGGGTTATTTTTAATTATTATTTCAAAGCTTATTTTTTTAAATAGCTGGATAATCTTAAAAAGATCATTCAAACATAATTCACAAACATTCATAAATTTTTCATTTTATTTATCTTAAAGTTAAATTTAACGTAGAGGAAACATTAATCCCACAAATAATAATCCATCGAAACTTATTGCATTCCGGAGTCTCGAACAGCAAAAATCTACAAATCTACCAACTGCGTTATAATTTCAATAAGAATTCTCTCTTTCAAAAAACACTATCCATCCAGCCAGCAATAAAAAATCTCATTTTACATTCTTCACTCATTATGTCAACAGGTGAACGTCGCCTCAGTGAAACGCTACAACTGCAACAACGGCAGCGAGTGCGGCCAGCTGTCCGGCGTATTCGAGTGCAAGCTCGGCCACTGCTCCAACATCAGCGAGGTGATGCTGTGCCACGACAAACCGGACGGTGTAATAGTCGACGCCGAGAAGGACAACATGAAGCTCAACGGCAATTTTCGCTGCGTCAATTCGCGCTGCACGCGCATCAAGACGCATTTCAGCTGCGACAGATACTGTCCCAAGATCGCCACCTCGAGTATCAACGTGTTTCTCATGCAGGGCGACAACATAATCACCGCCTCGTGCGACCGAGCACTGGCTTTGAACAAAGCCAACGGGAACAAGCCGGGCGAGAGGCTGGACAAGCCGAAGGAGGTCTGGAGGAAGGGCGAAGACGCAATTATAGCAAGCTGCTTCGCGGTGAACAAAGCGGCGAATATAATCAGGTATGTGATTGTGGTGCTTATAGATCGGCAGGTGAGATTGGACTTTTGCGTGAGTGGTAATGGTTTAGTTTGCTTAATTTGAAGAATAGGATTTTATTGAAATGAAACTTTATATTACTGCATATACGCGAAAATCTTTGTATCGTCAAAGAGTATATAAACAATGGTAAAATATATAGGCACCAAAGATAAATTAGTTATTTGACTTTTATTCACAACTGTTACAACAATATGGAATTATGTTCTTTAATTATATTTCAATGTCACCTTAATTTTTTTAAGACCTACTATTACTTATTTTAATTTCGAGCTTTTCGCAAATGGAAGAAGATAATTGCGTGATCGCGTTGAGAGAACAGCTAGAAGGAGAAGGAGCAAAAAAGGGAAATAGAGTTCAGTGGCCGTAAAACGGTCTCTCTCATCGAGAATCGGAGAAAAAGGGAGACGGGAAAAAGATAGAGAGCAAAGGAAACGAGAGAGTCTCGAAGGGCTCAAGGCGGAACGAGGGAGAAATGAGAATAAATGCTATAGACAAGTTTCGGGTAGACGCTGAAAAAATCCCGAAACCTCGTTACCATCTGTGTCTGGGTATTTTTAGATATATTTTTGAGATAAAAGCCTGGGTGAGAGAAAAATCTGGCATATTATCCGCGTTGACCTGTAATTGTAAAGTACACGTTTCTCGAACATTGTTAGAAATGAAATTGAATTTATTCTACATTTATCAGTACCTTGGTTAAAGTAACAGTTGTTACGGTTGGAAATTATTATTATTACTTTTTCTTTAAAAAAAAAAAAAAACTTAACTCTTCTTCGTGAATTTTAGTTTGTTGCTTTAAATGTAATTTTAATGCATTCGAAAAAAAAGTATAAGACATAGAAAAAGCTTAGCACAATATTCGAATAAATTATATATCAAGTTTTTTTTCTTCTTAATAATCCCCACACTTTAATAAAAAAACAACGTAACATGAAATTGTAAAAGTATAAATTTGAAATTACATTATATTTGAGGCAATTTTCCACGAAAAGGGAAACATCAAATTTTTACAACGCCACCGTCTCACATACGAGGCGATGCATTTCTTTTATTTTTCCAAAGTATGTCGTTTCGATACATTTGATGTACAAATTTTATGACTTTGTAGACGTAAAATAAAGGTTATGATTCTCACTAGAAATCGTACTAAAGACAGAAGCCTTGGCGCACCAAATTACGTTGGCCTTAAAAGAGAGCTTTTGAAGCTCACGCTTTTATTTTTACCGCCCCTCCATTGATCAACGGATTATAAAATGCTATTTTACCTTCGGCGTTAAAGTAACGGCTCAATAAAGTTTGTAATGGTAATTCCCTGTGCAAACGCAGTTAAAAACACTTTGAATAACAATAAAACATTGAAAGTTCCAAAGAGACATTTTTCTAATAATATTAAAATTAAAACTGAAAATTCTCGTTTATTGTACGCATGTATAAAATGTTCCGATTTAAATAATCTTTTGCAAATAAGTAATTGAAAAGAAATAGATAATGATCATGGAAATCTTCTCATCAACCTAGAAATATAAAATTTACAATTTAAAAGTGTATTTAGATTCATAAAAGAAACCTTTCATTCCATCTTGAAGTATCGTTCTTATAGAAAAATTTTACATTCACGAAGAAAAAAAATCAGCCAAACAAAGCTATACAGATTGGAGAAGGAGAGCAGTATATGTGGAAATAGGGTGAGAATCGATCGATGTCTCGCCAAGTGTACGGGCGATCGCGTAGATATATATAGAGTTAGAAGATTGAGAGAGATAGAAGGGCAAAGACATTCTCTCCCCAGATAGCTGAGAAGTTGACCTTCCGTTTCTCCTCACTTCTTTTTCCTTTGTTAAAATTTATTTGTTACCCTTCGGACGTCACTGATTTAAATAATTACTTTCTTACAAATTTTAGCATTAATTGCGATTTTTAAATTAGTAAAAGGTACTTTGTATTTGGTTCACCAAGACATTTTATTTTTGTTTCGTATGACTTACATGTAAAAATCAATAAGACTTACATAGAAGCATAATAGGTAAACGACTATAAGTAAAACCGCACTTCACTCATGTTAATCAGAGCCGTTTATTATTAGGTCCCTATCTCTATACTTAAACATTTAAAGTTACACGGTTTTATTTCTAATGATGAAATGCAATAAAAAATACCGGTAATCCTCTTAGAAAAGTAAATAATTGAGAATAAAAAAATTACAATCCTATTAAATGATATCCCTCCAAGTTCTTAAGGCCACTTTGAAACCACAGCAACTCCGACACTATCCGCTTTCCAAAGATTCTCATCACCAAGCCACCATCTGACCAAACCATTACTTACGGCATTACCTCCACGCAGCCTCTCGGTCTATCATTTTTCCCTCCTCTCCACAATCCTCAGGGCTCGGCTTCATTTTTCCCAGCGCCTCTTCATCAAGAAATACCCAGCTCCTTCCCCACAGGATCCTCTCTAGTACCACCTCTCCGCCCCCTCGAGCCTCCAAGCAAAATTGCCCGCTACCTCCTCGGGCGTTTGATCCTTTACGCGTCCTGCTTATCCAGCCCCGCCGTGATTGCTATTGCCGACGATTATTCCTAATCCACTGCTTTCATGGGGGCTCGTCCCTGTTTTTCTCGCGATGCTTCGGAACGTTTAGTGGGTCAAGGCGGTATGGACGATTGCGTCTGTATGTGTGTCAGCGCTGCCGTTAAGCTAGTTTCTTTACTGTCTCTATGTTTACTTCCATAAAGTCGAGCATTGGCATGACTTTTCTGCACTGTGGGACTGATTGGATGCGATTGCTTTCGAGAGAAATATTGGTTGAGAGGTACGTTAGTTAGAATGGCTATTTCAAATGGCCAAGATTCGCGCTGAAAATTTCTGAGCGTTTTTGAAACTTGGAGATAGTTAGTTAAGTAGAACAACATCGTGGCAAAAGGATAGGAAGAAAGATAGGATCGTAGAACTCCGGTGGGGAGAATGCAAAAGTACGATGACTTTGCACGGGCTAAAGAAAACATAACAAAAATAAACGCATCTTGAATTATGCAGGAACCGCCCTAAAAAGCAAATGAGCCATAAAGCAAGAGAGTACGTAAAGCATAGATTTGCATGAAAATTTTGAAGGAGTTTTCACCCCTTACCTTATACACATTTTCAAAAGCGAACCTCTAAAACACCTTCAACATGTCCTCAGCTTAACAAAAGAACAAAAATACTTACTTAACACAACCGACGAATTAAAACCCTGTTCTCTGCTCGTCGAATCAAACAGGACGGAGGACTGCGTGAACGGCACACTACTGTCCGAATCTCTTGTGCCCGGCTCTTTCGTCAACTTTACGACTTTCCTGAGCCTATACGCCGTTAGTCTCACCCGTAAACTCGACAAGGATGACGTCTACGTGCCAGCTCAGCGCTCGCTTACCATCTACAATAGCTCGAGGCTCTACATCAATCTGGAGGGCTGCGTCAACACGTTGAGGGGCGAGTGCAGGGAGTTTCTGGTCACCCACGGGGCAGACGGTGACAATGAGACGGCCCAGAGCAGATATCCGTGCTATTATAATAAGGTAAGTGGAGTTTCATGCTCGAGGGAAGGAGGGTTTGAGGTGAGTGGGATTTTTGTAGATGAGGATTTTATAGTTTAATATAGTTTCGAAGATTATTTGCTTGGAAATTATAGTATATAATTTGCGATATTACTGATGTAAATATGATCTTTAAAAATAAAAATCAAACTTTTTGTTTTCGTATTTACAAATTAGTTGAATTAAAAATAACAAACTAATCAACATATTTAACTAAAAATGAAGATAATTATTAATAAATACACAAATTCCACATTTTCTTAAAAATTATAAAATGTAAAATAATAATTCAAAATGTGAAATATAAAATCTAAATACTAAAAAATGAAAAAAAGTTGCATTTACAAACAACGATTTTATATTTTATAAATTTTAAAAAGAGTACATAATTCTTTTAGAATGCTTATGACATTATTGATTTCCTCCCTGATAACTGACATAAAAATGAATTATTTTTATTTTTAATAAAAGCTTACGATCAAAATACAACGATATTCATGCGTCACTCAACCATATGACGTGAAGTACACATCGGCTTGTTTAGCTTTCATTATTTTTACGTCGTGATCTGTCAACACATCGTACACCTTCTTTCAACACAAATTAAGTTTCGTTAAAAAAAATTGTTTCCTCTCACGTCTTTTCAAAACATCTCAAAGGTATAAGAGCTTGATCTACCTTATTTTATAAAATGGAGAAAAAAGTTTATTTAAAACTGTCAATTTTGAGAAAAACACGCAAACCATGATCCTTGTCATAAATCTCATAAATATAATTTATGTATACATTTTTCACTTTTAAGCACACTGACAGATGACGCTTTTTCATTCATTTATAATCAAAATATACGCGACAAAAGATCATAAAACGAATTTACAAACTTATTTTTTCCTCTCAACCAGCCCTCTCAGAAGCAAAACGAAAACACCCCATTTCTCACATTTAATCTTTACTTTCTTCAACTAATCCCAATAATAACTTCCACAATAAAAATGTAAATTTACTCCACAGCATAAAATCCGATAAAACAAAACAAACCCGCCCTCTCTTTAATTTCACCACTGAATCCTCGTTAAACTCGTTCAGCCTAATTCCACGCTTCGATTAATTACGGCCCATTGAAACCGCGAGCCGAATTCCCGAGGCGGTGAGCTGACGCATTGATCATCCGGAATGCAGGCGTTTCGTTTCATAACGCGCTTGTAACGCTATATTTCGCCGCAATCCGCGCGCGAAACACGAGCTATTGAACGAGACAACATCGCTCATCCCGGCCGCGTGTGTCCCCTGGGATATTGCGCCAATAGTGGCTTCTGTTCGAGGAGCGCTGGGATGAAGAAGGAGGCGGCATTGCGGTTTTTCACCTGTACTAGAGGTCGATACTAAGCGTGAGAGATGTTTTTTGTGTATGGGTTTTATGAGAGTTTTTTCATTATTTTTTTGGGTGTAGGTTTTATTAGTTTTTGTTTTTTGGGTAAATGAATGATATTGAAAATATAGTATAAAGATAGTAATCTTGTGTAAAAGTGGTTTTCTCACTGTTTCTTAGAAAAAAGGCTCTAGGTATCGATAAAAGCTTTATGCTTGTACTCTTATAATGCATAAAGCCCGCTATTCTAATTCTGGATTGTGTGACCGTGGATTTTTCTCGGTTAATGTAATGCTTAAGCGATTGATTAAAAAAGAACGTTAGCTGGTATATAATCCCCTATTTTAAAGCAACTAAAAATAAAAAATTGCAGAAAAATATATGCAAAAAAATTATTTCCAATTCACTGATGGTGAATAATTATTCCAATGATTTAACAAAACATTAAATTATAAATAAAATTAATAATAAAAATACCATACCAGAAAATAAAATAACTATAAAAAATAAAAAGCATCAGCTTAAACAAAAACAAACATTTATTCAGTCGATTAGATCAAATTTTTCAACCCGACATCCAATCGCCTCACAATACCTCGTTCCCCGTGCCCGGCCAACGGAGGGGCCCGGAAAAAGCAATTAGCCATATATCACATTTTCAAGACAATTCGTTCGCTTTGTTGAAAAGAAAAGAGGAATAATCCATTCGAAATGGGCGCACAATGGCCGAGAAATTCAGAGCGCGTTTATAAAGCTTTTGTTGACTAGCAACGGGAAACTTGCGTATCTGTCAGCGTGAGCGCGGTTATGACGTTACGTTTTTCAATATAGCTGCACGAGGCCCGGGTCGAGTCCAGTCGACGTTGAGTGCAAAACGAGAACGGTGGGACGAGGATTTGCGGCAGAAAGACAGAGGGGGAGGCGTATCGTCCGGATTCATTTTTATGGCGGAAACGAGGGGGGAAATGTTCAAGTTTGCGTACTTTGCGAGAGGAAAAAATTTGCCTCGGAGCGAGGACAGCGTGACGCAAGAGCTCTGTTTTTCTTTATTTATTCTGCGTATTGAAACAATTAATTTGGTAGAATATAGCAAGCACTGGAAAGTCTTAGCGGATATCTTTCTGAAAGATTGATATTTTGTGGTCACAAATATAAATGATGCAAGAGGATGAGAAATGGTGAGCTATAAATAAAGTTCGGTAATTGGGTTATTTAAAAGTATTATAGAAATTATTTAACCTTTATACACTTTATTAACTGTTGTTCGTAATTATGAGGCAAAATTATTATGTAACATTATATTAAGCTTGATGATCGTTAAAAATAAAATAAATGTAGCAAATAAACATTAAATTTTAACCAATTTTCTATAAAAATTTTGTAGAATAATGTGCCTAAATTACTACAAATATTGAATTGAAGTTAAATACAAAAGTTTTTATTTTCACAAAAATTATAGAAAATAATAAATTAACTGAAATAATGTTCAAAATAGTTTATTTTAATGCATTTTTAAAACTACTTTCCGATTCTTTTTCAAAGTTCAATGAGTAAATTTTTAAAAAATATACTTATATGATTGAAAATATTAAAAAAAATTCAAGTAACAATCTAAAAATATTTTTCGGTGAACTGAAATTTGAACTCATTATAAGATACAACAACTACTTTACAAATTATAAATCGCTTATGATTGATTTCGGTCATAAAATAGAAATCACGAGAAAGAAAATGATGCCTATTTATTAAAAAACTACCATGTAGAATAATCAATAACTCAAAGAACGATGCCCACGACCATATTGGAAACCGGCCCCCAAAGAAAGTTTAACCCTTTTAAGTAGAGGAAAAATAGAGAAATGACTACATAAAGTTTTCATCCCCTGTATCACTAAAAATCATAAACATTTGCAATATCATACACTTTGCACAATTTTTTTGGCGCGTTCAAGGGTTCAAGTGAAAGGTCGTTCGAGTGGCTTAAAAATGCAACTCTTTTGAATTTAGGGCCGCAACCCAATGAGAATGAAATATTGCAAATTCGATTAACACCCTTCATCCCCCTGCCGTTTTTTAATTTTTTGACCATGTTTGCACAATTTTTTTTGCAAAAAAGTAATGTAGATCGATGAGTATGCTAAGAAGACAAGAATATTCATAACTTTTATTTCAGGGCAGCACCCCTATCTCGATGAATAATAATTAATATTGACTTTAAGAAAAAAGCCTAAATACTTAAGTGGTTCAATTTCAACCCTTTGCACAATTTTTTTTCTCTTTTGAATATTGGGCCGCAACCGCTTTAGGGTGTAATATCACATAATTCCATTAACACCGTTCATGCGATATTACACCCTCAAGCGGTTGCGGTCCAGAATTCGAAAGGGTTACATTTTGAAGCCTCTTGAACAACCTTTCACTTAAACCCTCGAACGCGCCAAAAAAATTGTGCAAAGTGTACGATAAAGGGGGTGAAAACTTTATGTAGTCATTTCTCTATTTTCCCTCCACTTAAATGGGTCAAATTTTTTTTAAATTCATATTTTTTAGTGCTCTGCACAATGGTATAGGTTTTATACGTATTTCTTGGGACGCCGGTTTTCTATATGGTCATGGGCATCATTCTTTACAGAACACCCATAAAGTCAACTTTTAACCAGCAGAAATAAACAATTTCCAAAGATCCTGCCACAAAATAAAATTCAATAATAAAAAGAATAAACCAAACAATTAAATCAAAAAAGTTTGCCAATCCCCTCCTTCCTCACTGATAAAACTCCACCTCCCCCTGCTTCCAGAACAACTCGTTCTTCGTGGTGGCGCGCTTCGACCTGAACAAGACCCGCACCGAGCTGCTGATCGCCGTCATCGTGCCCTCCTGCCTCTTCGTCATTAGCCTCACCACCCTCATAGTGATAACCCGCTCCGTGCAGGTGGGCGACGACGCCAAGATGCACTGCCGCTACTGCATCGACAAGCAGTCGCGCGACGGCGGCGAAGGCGAGGGTCTCGTCGAGCACGCAACCGTCTCGACGACGCCTCCTCAGCAGGCCGGCAGAACGAACGTCAATCCCGACATTGGCGAGACCAGGAGCATGGCGCTTTAGCAGTTTAAACCGAACGCGAGACCCGAGTACGAGAGGCTGCCACTGATTGATACCGACGACGCCGAGGATTCGTTTTAAAGAGGAGGATTAAGGCTGGTTGTTGGCTGGTTGTTTCAAGGATGTGCTGGATGGGAGGTTGGATGTGAGCGTTTTGCGGAAGGTGGCCGAGGCCTGATGAAGATGGTATGTGATTTTGATGTTTTTTTATGAATGTTTGATGGAGGCGAGGTTGATGTTGGAGTCAAGCCGGTTTTTTTTTTAAATTTTGTACATTTTTTATGATAAAACTAATGGGTGAAGCAGTAGGATTTAGTATTCTTTATAGTTTTTAAAGTTTAATTCACTCGACTACGTTGCTATCTAGCTATAGTAATAACTATTATAGAAAAATCACTTGTTTAAAATAAATCATAGCTGATAAAAATGCTTTGAAGATTTTTTTGCATAAACTTTTTATGTGTATTTCGTGCTGTCTATTTTATTCTGTTTCACTTTTGACAGTAGAGTGTGATATGTTTTAATGAATACTTTTTCAGATTACCATACAATAAAAGAAAATTGTTCCTGCAGCTTTATTCAGTTCTTTTTATGAATAAAAATAAATAGGAAATTAATATACCATTATCTTTTAATAAATTTTTTCTCATTCTAAATCTTTTTTATATCTAAAAGATTATTTATCATCTTCGATTATGAAAAGCTATTTTAATCAATAAAATATCCACATGTACTTCTCATAAATCAATTTCAATTTTCGCCATAAATTTTATTAAGTAAAAAATTCTTGGTTGGATCTCACGAAAAATTTGAAAAATTTTCTGTCGCTGCAGGCACATATGCATATGCTTATCGATCGGTGGCGTTTACTAAGGCAAATGCAATCGATCAATGCTCCAGGCTTCTTCTTTTGAGAATATATTGTCGTAGAGTTTCGTAACTATCATGAAAAAATTTAAAATTATATTTTATAGACAAAATATATTTTTTTAAATTAATTCTAAAATAAATTTAATTTTGAAATTCTTAATATTAATCTGTATGTATACAGTAGTAAGTAGTAATAGTGTATTATTTAGACAAAAATGTATTTATTTTCATATAAAAACTTATTATATTAATTATAAGTATTAAAAGTTATAGAGGAGAGTAAGGTGAATTAACATTAGAGAGAAGGTTTAATCTCAATATTTTATGCATAATAAATTAGCTATATGCATTAGAGAGAAGGTTTAAGCTCAATATTTTATGCATAATAAGTTAGTTATCTGCATTTTAAAATTTATACAGTTTATAGAAACAAACCAATACTCTAATATAAACAATAAATCAATAAACAGTGCAAAAATTAATCATGTGTCAGCTTTTCCTAAGTCAAGGTTACTTGACGCAAAAAGCAACACATTTTCTGTTAGGTTATTAAATGTTAAAAATAGTATTGACATCTGCTGCTTTAATATTCAAAAATATAATTTTTCAATCGATAATTAAGAATTAAGAAGTATAAAGAAATATAAAAAGTATGACAATGCTCTCCTCTATTAGCTTAAAAATTATTTACCCGAACAATTATGTATTTTTTGCAGTTTGGTTTTTTTTCTACAGGATGCGACGCAGCCATCTGATCCAAAACACCAATCTTTTGTAAAGTCAACAAAAAGTAATTTTGAATAAATGAAAAAATTACAGGTGACAAGTAATCCGAAACACATCAGGCGCGGTCTCTTCCACGAAGTTAATAGGCGTCATGCTTTCAAGGCTGTTGTGCTTCGTGCATTGTCGCTTAATGCACCGGTAAAATTGTAATGGATTTATAAATTATGATTAACTTTTGCATTGCCAATGTTGTTTTGTTTAGAGAAAATATCGTTCGAACTAAAGAAAGAGTCTCGGAGTATCTTTAAATAAACAATTTTTCTATATTAATAAATATTGACGATGTGAAAGTTAATCTAAGTTTACTAGCCGAATATGACTGAAATAATTTTTCGTTCCTTTTGCAAAATCCGTATAAACTCTTCAATTTCATAAATAAATTGTCATCAATCATCAACAAATTGATACCTATTAATTTGTACTAATAGATTCATTATTTTAGTGTAAAATTGATTCAAAAATTACCAAGAATTCGGAAATTAGATCTAAATTAGTTTAGAAATTTTATAGTAGATTAAGTTTATAAATTAAAGGAGAGGACACCAATTCAGAGTAATTAAAATTTTGAATATAATTAACTTGAAACTGCTGTCAACCTAATGACTGAAATTGAAAAATGTTTACAAATTAACAATTTTTATTTTCATTCATTGTGAAACAAATTTTCTACTATAAATTTAAAATCCCAAAATTTTATCAGTACTATTTAAATTTTTATCGATACCATCGTACATAACATTTAAATCCTTGTGGACACAAATATGGTGCCAAATTTAGAATATTTTACAATATTGAAACAATCTCATCTGTTCATCTCGAAAAGTTCGATACTTAAAAAAAAATTCATAACAATAAAATAAAATTTTCATTACTGCTATCAAAAGTTCAAAATTTTAGTTATTCAGAATTTCGTGAATAATTTTCTCCCTGACTAAGTCGCTGTAACGAAAGGCGTCTTCCTTCCGTGGAGCGCGTTAAAGGCGTGCAGTCTAAAATGAAATTGAAAGGGCAATTGTACGCGATTCAAAGCTCACGCTAGCGTTTAATAGTGCCGATCATTCGGTTTGCACGTCAACCCTCAAGGGGCCAAAAGCTGTAAGCATAATTGTTGTACATTTCCGTAAGTGTGGCCTTCAATAATATACTACGATTACTCGGTAATTTACGAAAATGTCTAAGATTTATTATAATGATAATACGTAACAAGATTTTTTATACTCAAGCTATTATTTTGGGGTGGTGAAGATATAAATTTATTACGAAAATTTTGACGTACGAATTTGCAAAAGCAAACAAATATTTTGTATTTAGTTTAAATCTTTCCTTTTCTAGTGATTTTTTAAAGATATTTTCCTTGTTTCAATTTATAACAATATACATATTTCTATCAGACTTTAAAGCATTATAAAGGTTAATATTATTTTATAATAATACCTTCAATTATTAAAAGAATTTCAAAATTTATAATAAATTTCAAATAAAATAATTCCTGCGTAGCAATACTAATAATCAAAAAAATGTGATAAGTTATTATTCGGTAATACATTTTTATTATCATCACGAAACAATTTCTAATATAATAATTTATAAATTCCACAAATGAATAAAGTGTGATCCAAGTAACATCGACCGTAATTTTACAGAGAAAACGCGCGAATCGAAAGCTAGTAATGATCTAATTCTAAATTATATTAAGTGATTGTGTAAAGTCAGAGTTTTATCATTTTATATACGTATTTCTGTAAAAAATAATTATATTAAATTTTAAAATTATTTTCACAAAATATCTTTTACCAGTAATAAAAAGTAATACAAAATTCAATAATTTTAATATAAAGTTTGAATTACCATTGACTTACTTTTATACACTCTGAACGAAAGTGTAAAGTCTGAAAGTCAAAAGTTCAAAATCTACATTTTTGTCTTTATAACAGTTTAAAGTAAAAATTTTAATTTTTAAAATAACTTTTATTTACTAAATTTTATTTCAGTAAAAGTAAGTGTAGTAAACTAAAATTGAGATAATTAGCTGTTTTAAATAAAAAATAAATATTTGTATGTAGAATTTATATTTTTTAAAGCTGAAATAACTTTTAAGTATCAATTTTACTACAATATCATTGGAATATTGTTACAATATTTCTACAATATCGTTACTATATTATTACAATACTGACATCATATTAATGCAATAATGCTACAATATTGTTACAATATTGAAACAATATTAAAACAATATTGCTAAAATATTGGTATAATATTGCTACAATATCAGTATGTGCAATATCAGTAATGACACAATATTAACACAATATTGTTTCAATATCAACACAATATTGTTACAATATTGCCACAATATCAACGAAATATTGGCACAATACTAACACAATATTGTTACAATATTGCTACAATGTTGTTATAATATTCATACAATCTTGCTACAATAATATCATTGCAATATTTTATAGTATTTTAGCAATATTTATAAAATATTGTACAGACAAATAATTGTTGGTTTAAAACCTACATTTTAAACTTATTTTAAACTTAAACTTATTTTTATAAACATTAAAATGTAGTTTCTAAATTTTTTATTTACAGATTTGCATTTTCGAGTTCAGAGTATATAAAATACAGTATTGCAAAACTAGTTCTTTGCTTCGTATTTTATTTTTTAAAATTACTTTTTGCAATATAAATATAAATAAATTAAAATTTGAAAAAAATTTAATTTTAGATTGATCAAAAACTGTATAAAAATTTCTGTGATTCAACTAAGACTAGATTTTTATACGGATGATGTAAGATGCAATACTTTACTTTTTTTTTAAATATATTTGATGCTACAAATCAAACAGAAATATTGAATAACCATTATTATAAACCAAATTAGTTGTATTGACATAATAAAAATTTTCACCTCTTAATAAATATTTTAAAATTTATAGATATATGTTTGATTAAAAAAAAAAAACAAGACATAAAATCGCATATTACATAAAGAGATAATGAATTTGATCGATTCATTTCAAAGGCACTCTTCCAAATTTTTAAAACTGTTAAATAGATTAAAACTTGACTTTAAAGTACCAGTCTTTAATAATAAAGATGCCTAATACAGAATTTCACGGATTTGTAAGAAACATAATAGAAGAGCTTTTAAAATCTTCTTATCAGATAATAAAGATATTGCAATATACGATAAAGGCATATTTAAAAAGAATATATTTTTTGAAGTAAATAATTCTCTTGGCCACAGTTACTTGGAAATTAAAGTTGTTCTACAAAAGCAATGTAAAGAATTTATTTGTGCATATGCTTGCAAGAGTTCATACGTGCTTCTACCGTAGATTATACATAAATAAATTTGTTCACATAAATCGTCATTTTAATAAAATGTTATTAAAATATAAAAACAAGACTAGCATTTAAATAAATTAAAAATGTATTCGCAAAAAAATCTAACATAACTTTGTAACTTTAAAATGCAGTATATATGCAACCACTTACGGTGACGCAATACGTTATATTATATAAAATTACTTTTTAAGATTACGTTGCCTTTTTTATTTTTTGAAATATTCTAAAATTTCAAGTAGAACAATTGTAAATTTATCTAATTTAAAATGTAAGTGTAAATTTAAATTAAAATTTTTACAAAAATTATAAATAAACTAATAAAAATTTTAACACTCAAATTTTGTACAAGATTGTAAAAAAATTATAAAAATTGTAATAATTTCTTAAAAACAATTTTTGAAAAAGTTAAAACAAGATAAAAAATATAAATTTTTCGCCATCATAAGGAACTTCAAGTATGTATCTCTATTTATAAAAATTTTCATCTAATAAACATCATAAACCCAGATCATGAAATTTATAAAAAAAATCTACAATATCTTTATAAAAATATATAAACATCTATACTTATAAAATTACTTCTAAGATTACAAATTTTAATAAAATAAATTATTAATTCAAAACAAATACAGATATTTCAACAAGGCAAACAAAAGATGAACTGTAAAAGCGTCTCTATATGTACTGTATTCTATGTGCCTTCTTCCTTTTAAGTTTATACCACTACTATACCAAGCACTTGGAAAATCGAGAGCAGAGCGATTTCCACGCACGCCACATACGCGCAAAACGAACTACATTAACTATAAATATAAATTATATGCTGTACGCTGCGTCGACCGCTAGCTACGGAATTGTTTCTAGTTGAGATAGCAAATTTTATTATAGCTATTATTATAATTCTGAAATTCTATTTCACCGTATATGTAGATACTTATACATATTAAATCAGCGAATTCAACCAATTAACGTGCGCCATTTTCGTTTATAATTAGCACGTGTAAAATGTATGTTTGTATAAAAATAAATTCTATCGATTCTGAAGATGGATTCCGCAAGATCCGGTTGAGTTCGGAAATGCAGGAGTCGAAATCCGGTATGAACTACCCCGGTTGCTATGGTAACATTCCGGTTTGAACCGGATTTTGTCTCTGGTTGCGTCTAAACTCGTTCGAATCGTTCCGGATTTCTTTTGCAAGAAAATGTTTATGTCACATTTATATACATGTACTTTTGTATAGACATGTCTTTTTTATTTATTGATTGATTTTTCAAATCCAAAAATGATTTGCCTTATTTGTATTTGTAATACCTTTTTAATTTACGAATAAAGGACATTTTTTTCTACTTAATATGCGTAAATTTTGTAATAACCTTGTGATAATCCTGTGTATTTTTTAAAAGTTATAGTTTTTAAGCTTTTACTTAAATTTTTTTTATTTCTAGTAAATAAAAATATACTTATGTTAGGATTACGTGATAGAGTTATAAATTATATTATCATATTAACAATTTAATTATTTTATTTATTTTTTAAAGACATTATTTAGTTTCCTTCAAGATCAATATATATACAGAAATTTTGCAAGTCGAAAGTGCGCATGTCAAATGAACTTACGTGTTCAACTATAGATCTAGGGGAAAGGCGTTTTCCTGCATTATACTGTATTTTGAGTAAGTAAAATAGCTATAGATACTAATACTATTAATAATTTATTTTAGCGTATTTTGTATTCAATTATTATACATATTTATCACTTTGGCCTTAAATTATAAATTTAACAGGGCATTTTTAGATATTTCTTTTATTAAAACATTATCATTATTAAGTTCATAAAAATTTTAAGATGATTACAAAGTACTTTCAAAAAAATTTTCAACCCTACAATGAGAAACCTAAGCCTTAAAAATGTCGACAACTTCCATGCAAACATTAAAAATAACACACAACAATAAGAACACACGCTATACAGAATCCCCAGGGAGACCGAAAATCCATTATAGAACAAAACAACGTTTCAGACTTTCGAGTACTCCTAACAAACATTACCTCACGGAAGGTATAATAGAAGATTGATACGACCATTAATAAGGCCGGATACGCGCGTTTCATCGAATCAGCTATTCGCTCGTGACGAGTGCGCTACCAATTTCCTACCGCCCGCGTCCCACGTAAATGAAATATATCTCTCAGATATATACGCGTATAATACGCGCAGGCGGGCTCGCGTGTCGCGCGGCACTTCCGAGCCCGAGATCATCTTCGTCGCTGGAGAAATTACGTTTTTGCCTATAATTCCACGTGCTGTCTATATACATTACGCTCGGCCTATTTTAGCGCAAGCGAGAAGGACAGCAGCGCGGGAAATCGAATTTTCAGGAAATCGAGAGGAAGACCGTTCCGATGTTAATTTCCAGTGCGTCATTTTCCAGCGGTTTTAATAATGTAACGTATACGTAATTTCAAAGTGGTGTTTGCGGGCTCGCGTGTGTGTACGGGGCTAGGGTTGGCTCGTGTAAGTAGATACATTCCGAGCATAGTGGGGCGGTGACGAAATGGGACGCATAAATTACCACCTACTTACATTTTAATGCAGGTAGTTACTATACATTTTGACTACTATGTACTTACGCTTATTTTTTTTAGAACTGTTATCGCGGGCATCGGCTATCGTATACTGATTAAAGATTCACTCGTGCACTACTTGCACTGGTAGTGTTCTTTTATTAAAGGATTATTAACAATATAAAGAAGTTTGTAAAGAAAAAATATAGAATAATGACTTTTTAATTTGGTCCAGCCTATGATTTTATGTACATTTACGAGCAGATTTAAGTGCTTAATATGAATTATTAATAATAAGTATAAAAATTCCCGCAGAAATAAATCTTATAAATATGTTAATGTGAGCATATGGACTTCGTTAATAAAATAAAGTAGATCTTAAGTCATTTATTTATACATACTTATTTTCGCTCTTTCAAACATAGCTCGCTTATTAAATATTTTATTAATATTTCAATCTTTTATACCGTCCATGGAAATCCATGAAACGGACCTTCTACAAATCGTTGCATCGGAAAATTTTTAATTTCCGCTAAAAGGCCTTCACGGCGGGGAGAAACGCGGCTGCATTCTCGCTATTTTTTACTTGTATCAATGAAATGTGGAGTGACTTTACTAACAGCTCAAATTATTATATGATATAAACGTAAATATTTACGAATTATCTAAAATAAATTGAGTGGAAATAGGATCAGTTTTATTCTCATTAAGAATCTAAGGTCATGCGTTTTCCTGAAATATAAAAAAGTCAAATTTGTTAAAAAGTAACAATTTGAGAACTAATCTTTCTTTTTTCTCTTCTTTGAAATTTTAATAAATACACTTAAATGTTTAAATTTTACTTTTTTATTTGGTTAATTGATGATCGATACAACTTGAACTTATTTAAAATATTACAAAATGATAGAATAATTTTTTTTAATCAATATTGAACGCAACTTAAAAAAAAAATTAAACTTAAATTTAAACCTTTTAACGCAGGCTGCCGATTCAATTTTATGCAATTTAACCGTACGAGTAGGAGGAATATTTTTATTATTAATATTTCTGTCATTGAATCAACAGTTTTCTTTCTCTCTTCAATTAAATTAATTTAATTGAAAAGCCATGTTATGTAATGAAGTTAATAATAAGTATGTATAAGAAAATATTCATAGGATTATAAGATGCCCTACATTATTTCCTATTATTTAATATTATTTTAATAAGCTTTATTTTCTGAATCCAAATTTCAATTACTTTTTACCTCCTATAGAATAGTACATTGTGCAACAAGGGGAGAAAGTAAGCTTTTTCTAGCGAGGGTGAGGTGTGCCT
>UELX01001084.1:0-51593 GCA_900480035.1 Eupelmus urozonus
AAAATCTTGAATTTTGACCATTTTACCCACTTACCACGGGTTTTCTAGTCAACCAGCTCATTAATTTTTATCAGATTTGGCTTAAAATGCTCCTTGAGAGTACCACTACAGAATCAATGGATTAACTTTTTCGAAAAAAACTAAAAAAATAATTATTAGAGATTAATAATTATTATTATTTATGTACAAAATTTTAGTAATAAATGATTTTAAAGTGAAATCTACGCACATAAGTATCTGTAATAATTATTTTTTAAATTTTTTTCGAAAAAGTAATCCATTGATTCTTTAGTGGTCTTCTCAAGGAGCATTTTAAGCCAAACCTGATGAAAATTAATGAGCTGGTTGACCAGAAAACCCGTGGTAAGTGTGTAAAATGGTCAAAATTCAAGATTTTTAATGGTGAGCTTTATTAGAGACTTAGAGGACAATATAGATCACTTAAATGTGCAAAAATAATCTGTAATATGTATGTAGAAAGTACAAAAAAATTATATTAATAAAAGCTATGATATACTACTTTAAAAAGTAATAAATGTTTTATTTATTTTCAGTGATTTGCCCCCTTTAGCCTGCTTGGAGAAAAGATTCGAAGCTATTACGTGTTAAATTTAAAAAATTATAAAAGTCTCAAGAGAAGCAAAAACTCATGTTTTCTTTTGGATCTTTACGTTTATTTTAACAGTTAGTTTTAATAACTTATGCTCTGATTTGAATTTAAAAAATAAAACTATTAAATATTTATTTTAATATAGGCAAAGTTTGAAACAGAGATATATGTTTTAAATATAACTTAAAATTGATCGCCTAATCTAAGGTGTAAACTACATTCCGAAGAGAAAATACTGATATTTGATAGAAGCACCTTATTTGATTTATTATCTCATAACTTTTCTTGGTACTTGAAATTCTAGAAGAAGTATAAAATAATATGAATATTTGAGAAAATCCTAATGCTCTTAGATCTATCTGCCATAAAGATATATATGACTCTATAACTGTTTAATCCCACAACCACACCTACAATATTTTCATATTAATAAATGTCAAAAGAAAACTAATCAATATTAAAATCTGTTCTAGAAAAATCAAGTCATATTAAATATATATATATATATATTTACTACTATATATTTACCGATAATTGTAAATAAAATATCTGTCATCTAAATAAAAATTAAAAGTTACTATAATTAAAACATTACTATTACACGCCAATTAAGAAACATTAAAACCTCCAATTATCAAAGCATTTGTTACAATATAAAAAAATCAACTCCACCACGCATCCGTCACACATAATTACCTGTCTCAGTGTATCTCCCCTCAGCACACTTTTTTCATCAGGCTCGAGTATCCGCAGTTTGACGAAACAGATCATCGCGTCCTTCTCGACGCAGCTATGACTCTCCCTACTACAGTAGGCCATGAGTTTGCCGAGAAGAGCCGTCTCATCCAAATGAGCATTAGCCGGGGACTCTTTTAGCCTGGCTATGGCCTGAGCTCGCGCCGCCAACATGCATACTAATACGCATTCCGATGCCGAACCCTAAAATTTCACGGGCACAATTACATTTTTTTACGGTTACGTTGCATTGAATATTGTTATTCATTCGGTTGAAATGTTAAATTTGAGTTTTAAATTATTTAATAAGTAAGGAAGTTATCGTTCGTTGGTCGTAATTAATTAATGATAAGGAGAAAAATTTTCTCTTGTTCATCTTTGCGAACTATGGTATTGTTTATTTTTAAAATTTACATTGTCGACGTTTAGGAAGAGTTAATTACCTTCCTATTCATGACTAAAATTTGAACATTTGTTGTTATTGTTATTTATAACATTTGTTAAAATTTTGTTTGTTGACAATGTAAATTGTAAAAATAAACAACATCATAGTTCGCAAAGATCAAGAGAAAGTTTTTCTCCTTATCATTAATTTTAAATTATTTTTTGGGGTTTCTTTACACAGCTGAATGACTAAATTTTAGATTAATGTTTAATAGTGTGTAATAATGACAACTAAATTTTAAATTATTATGAAATATCACAAGTGATCTCGCGCTAAAGTTTCTGAAATAGTAAAGTTTTATACCATGATAAAAACGGTATTACTTTAGTTTTAGTTGTTTTGTAAATCTGACATACCGTGGGTAGTGTAAATCCGACGTGCACGCGTGTAGTTATAATGTTTAATACTATAGAATCAAGTTATATTGGCAACAAACATTAACGTCATTAGTTTTGCAGGTTGCTTGAGCAAACATTAGTGAGCATAAAAAATTTTTTGCAAAGTTTTAATTATTATAATTTTTTTTTTAACATTTTAAATTGTTTCAATAAATTTTTCAATAAAGTTTTTGATTTCTTTGAAATGTTACTATTTGTGTTATTACAAACATTAAAAAATGTTATGAAATTCTATGGGTACAATGTTTTATTATAAAAGTAATAATGTATACTTATAAAAAGAGAGTTTTAAAGTATTTTACACACACCTGTAGAACACCGCCGCCTGAACTTTTTTCTTGGAAATATAAAAAGTCATTTGGTAATCCAATTGCTTTTCCTTGAAATAAATAAAAAAGTGATTATTATGGACCTTTAAACAATTTTTTTAAATAAAGTTTGAAATTTATAAATTTAAAACGACACAAAAAATTATAAAAATATTAATGTTGCCGGTTTCATTATTCCGCTGATAACTATATATTTACAATTAATAACAAAAAGCAATGATCTAAACGAGTGTATGAATTTCGTTACCCTAAGTGAGACGAAAGTTACAATCGCACACAAGTCAAGTTTATCTGAATGCACTTTTGCTTGCATGTTTTTCCATAAAATGTGGTAAAGCGCGCTGTTGCAAAACGTATTAGATTCCGTTATCAAACTCTTTTACTAGATTATAATTTATATTTGATTTACATTGTTTACTTTAAGACTTACAAGTAGTCACACTCAAGATTAATCAAACATACTGCATATAACAATTCTTGAGATATTGAACAATTTTAAGCATTTGAGTTTTAAATAAAAATGAACTAATTTTATTATAGCAAGTTTACTTTATTACTTAATATTTAGTACATTTTTAATTCGATTGTTCCACACATAAATTCCAAAACTATAACACTCAAATCCATGCGTCTTCATTGAGTTTCTATTGACTATGAAATACCTCGTCATCAAGCTTGTATAGTAACGATGTGACCCGAAACTGTAACATCTAGTACTTGTAATGCAGTTAACTAAGTTAGTGTTTCTATCAAAAATAATGTTTTATAAAAAAATATTTTTTTCCAAATTTTTTGACAGTTTGTTTCTGAATTTTTGTCAGAGCTTTTGTTTAGTAGTGAAAAGTAGCTTATAACCTGCATGATATTTTGAGATTTTAGGCTGTTAATTTCTATTAATACAGAGTATCAATACTAAATTACCAAAAAATAATGTTCAATTGCATTAAGAACAAGTTTTCTCAACATTTAATAAAAAATTAGTATATTATAGTTGCATGAAGTCACGAATAAGTATAAGGATATTTTATCTTCGATAACTAATATATCACTTTAACCATTCGTAAAGCTTGATGAAATTCCATCTTTAAAATCATAAGCTCCGCAAAAACGCTAATCCCTCCCAACTCTAATCACCACTCAACCCTAATCCTTTCACCAAATTTTCAAAACTAACCCAAGCATCAAAACTATCACACCCTCAAAAACCGCGCACTCCTCATTCCAAAAAAAAAACTACACCCTCGTCCCGCTCGCATCGAACACACCTTGACCTTTCGCTCTCCCCGGCGCGTGTAGGCCGCTTGCAGCTTGCAACGCAATCGTAAATAGTTTTAATGACTTTCTCCGCCTTTAATTAAAACATTCTTTCGGTTAAATGAGGAAAACGAGCGGGTAAAATTCAGCGAGAGATGACACGCGTAAATCACACCGCTCGCGCGTATGAAAGACTCGCGCGTTCGCCGGGGGGCAAACTTTCGCGATGAGAGCAGGGCTATTATGATTCTTACCTAGCCAGTCGCAAACTATCGTCTCCAGCTCCGTGCAGGCGGGCGAGGCTGCCTGAAAGAAAAGACGAATTAGGCCAAGTCGGGGGGGATTATCTATGTCCTCAGACGCAATCGTCGCTCCGATCCGTCATCGCAAATTTAACAATACTGGGGTGGTTATTTTTGTTTTTTTATTGGGCTTGTATACGTGTGCGCCTCGATATATATCTGGGGAATCAATCATGGATGGATCGAGCTGTCCGTTTGAGCGCTAATCGTTTCTTTCTTTTTTTATTGTTTCGATTTCAATGATGGTCTTTTTGCGGCAGGTTGGCGAATTGGGAGTCGCTGCTTTTGTAAATTTGTTTGGGAAAAGTGGATTTAAATCTGGATTGTCAATGAGCCAAGACTTTATAAAGACTTATATTCCTATTCGTATATAAAGTCTAAATTTTCTTTACGTCATTTTTTGTTTAATCTTTGTGCAAATATATCGACCATCTGCGGATATTCTCTTAACGTAAATATCATATCAAAATAGTTATATCAGTCTGGTATTCATGCATATAATAAACATTTCTTTTTAGCATACCTTTTTGCATTAACCAGATTTCCTAAATATTCCATTCAAAAGTTTTTTATGAAGCTGTTACATTGTCTTTAAAAAATTACTGTTAATCAACGAGGCATTATGATTAGAAAATTGAATTCATAATTAAAAATCTACTTTAATCTCATTTAAATTTATGTAAAATTAATGTAAACTTATGACTCATCTAAAATTTTAAGAAAACTTTTTCCACCCACAAAACATTTCAAGGGATTTATAAGCTTCTTATATCTGAAAATGAATTAAAAATAGATGCCTTATTTAATATTTAAAATATTGAAATTTTATTTAAACTACCTAATTTTGTTATGGCTTCAAATGCAATAAGATTTCTTAAAAACAGAATTAGATATTTTATTAACGAGAAACAGAATAGGAATTTAGATTTCGTCTATTCGTTAAGCATAAAAGGGTGAAAAGAAGATTTTATCAAGTATAAAATTTATGAGTGTACCGGCTCTTTGGAATATAGATTTCTTAATTTTAACTTACACAGTGTATTACTTGGATATAATCTTGTTCTTGTTTCAACCAAAGGCGAGTTAAAAATTTAAAAATTCAAGAATTTAATAAAGAAAAAAAATTTTTTACGAGATAAATTGTGAAAAATTTTTCATTAAAACTGATGCAAATATAAAATACATTGGATATAGTTCGTACTTTATAACGCTCCTTAATTTTCAATTTCAATTAATTTAAACAGATTTGATGGTTATAAATTGCTATTTAATAAATATATAGTGAAAAATAAAGCTAAAATAAGGTATTTGTGGTGACCGCAGACCTTCACTAAGCGCTGAAGGATTAAGTAAAATTCAAGCTTGTCTTGTTATAACTTCTGTGTAGAAGCGACGGCTCGTTGAGGGCTTAGACCATATTCAGTATTATACACCCGAGACGATTTTATTATAATCCACAGCTTTCTTACTTAAATTTTCAAAAAAATTCTAAAGAAATAGAAGAAAAATAAAAACATAATAAGTTTCTGAACATAAGTAGTATTTGTTAGATCTTTTTAATTTCATCAGATTCAATAATCAAATTTTTAAATGATACATTTCATTGTTTTATTATTTAATGCATATTTGCTAAATTTATTCTTTTGAATAAGATTTTTCATCACAATTTTTTCTGTAAATTTTTTTAATTAAAACTTTATTTAGCAATATTTTACCCATATTTATACTTTACAAATATTTGACTGGTTACAAATTATTTAATTAATCATATTTAAAAAAAACAAATAAGTAGTGTCAATTTCGAACAGATGTTATAAATCAAATGTGTATCATCTATATTCTTCAATTCATAGGTTACGTATAAAGCTATCTTGCGACTTTATTGCTTTTACCTACTATCATATACAGTCAGTTAACCAACACTGCATTTCGACGCCATAAAAAGGCTAGTGCAGCGTAAAATATGTCCATTTTTTATTCTTTATTGAATTTCAAATGAAATGTATTAGAATGTAAATTTTGAAATTATTTCTTTCTTTCATACCTACTTATCAACAAATAATTGAGCTAAATTATTTTAATATCACGTTATTAAAGGAACAAATTAAATGTAATTTTCGCAATTAGTATCAATAAGTCTTTGATCTGAAAATGAGTTGTTAATATAATAAACTAGATTAAAATTAAAAAAAATTTAATTATACATTATATTAATTTTTAGGCGACCATCATTTAAAAATGTATCAAGTAGAAATAATTTCATCTTCGTTTGATGGGTACTTTTAAATTCGAAAAATTAAAACGTAGATATACACTTCTTAATTAAAAAGGACTTTTTACGATTTTAAATATTAATATTTATGTAAACAATAAAATACGTAAAATAACATTTTATTACTTCAAGTTTTTCTACATATTTTAACAAATTTAATAAATCGCTATAGCATTAACTTTTTTTTTTAGGATGAGATTATTTAGAGCTTAAAACACTTAATCAAATTAATCGAAACATCATAAGAACTAATATCATTAACAAAAATTTCTTCTTAAAGAAGATTGATATAGAATTACTTT
Source organism: Eupelmus urozonus (assembly GCA_900480035.1). Taxonomy (NCBI): domain Eukaryota; kingdom Metazoa; phylum Arthropoda; class Insecta; order Hymenoptera; family Eupelmidae; genus Eupelmus; species Eupelmus urozonus. Next base: position 6,648 of record UELX01001084.1, read on the forward strand.
ATATTTATTATCTTTTTATCTAAAAGCAATATATTGTACATTAGCATTTTACTTTTTAATTATATTAAACGGTTTCGTTGTAAAGAAATAACGATTGTAAAGCAGTTAAGATAACGAGAATTATGTTCCATAAACTTTTTACAGATCCTTAATTTTTTTTTAGAAGAGGCTTTCAAGCATTATCTACATAATGTCGTAATTCATAATTTTTTAATAAAAATAAAATCGCGATAAAATTGTAATGTGTAAAATAGTAAAAAATGTATTGACATATAGAATAAGAAAATTTGTTCCAATAAACGATATTAGTAAAAACTGAAAGTTGTATCGGTATATTAGGAACAATATTCGCATATTGTAAAATTCTGTAGACACTTTAGCATTAGGTAGATGCCTGCCATCGTTACTGCACGTATTTTTATTTACAAATCATAATCCGTGCACCAGTTAAAAGTCTCGAATAGTCAACATGAATTCAAAAATAATATCGATTTTAATTCTCGGCTGCGATTTCCTCCCCAACACTAGCACATCCTCCATCACAGAAATATAAAAAAATGTTCCTTCTCCCAGCCACAAAATCGCGCATTTCCGCTATCTTAAAGAAAAAGAAACCGATCTAAAGAAAAACATAACGATCCATCAAAATCACTGAGCACAGTAGCTTTGTAGAGCAGGTATGGGGATGCGATTAAGACGGATGCAGGCAGGCAGTCAGGCACGAGCGCAATGAAGACATTTCGATCGCGTCGCGTCGCTGGCGCGCTAGCAACTTACCCAGGAGAATCCTATGCATCCGATGGCATCGGACAGCATGTCGCCGAGAATCGAGGGAAACGAATTTCCCGCCGGAAAGTAAGCGTGAAAGCGCGGATGCTGCCAGTGCGTTATCTGCAACCGCAGAGAAAGAATACTTTAATTAGAACGTGCTTTATTGACGTTATGTTTCATAAATTGTTTATTCTACTTTTTATTTATTTTTTTTTTAATTAAACGTTTTAGTTTTATTTAAAGTTAGTAAAATGTTTGTTTGTATTTTTGATCGACAAGTGGACTTACTAACTAGTTTAGCGTGAATTAATATAGAATTTAACGATCGAAAAAGAGTTTATTGAAAAAACAAAGTGCTCCACTTAAATCGTTATCTCTACTATACATTATTTTCCTTAAAAAACTATCACGGACAAAACTAAAAACACTCAAAATGGAACAAAATTTATCAAACAAACCCCTTAAACCCTATATCGGTAAAATAAAAAACCCGATCATACTCACACCAGGCATGATCTTGGACTCCACGTCCCTCATGATGTCATCCCAGGATTCAGGCTGGTAGGGCGGCTCGGCGGACAGCATCGGCTTAAGATAGCCCGGGCCCACGTCCGGCGTAACCCGGCGCTCGCTAATATTGCTCATGAACTCGCAGATGTACTCGACCATCTCCTTGCCGCGCTGCCGGAACTCCTGCACGTCCATCCCCGGTAGCGGCGCGTCCATCCTTCTCTCTATTCCTGCACTTGTTACAACAGTTTCTTAATTATCGTTAAATTAACCGTTATCGGCTATTCTATCGGATCGCACTGCTGCACAGAATTAACAGCGGTATATTACTTTTAAAAACCAAAACCGTGTGTTTAATATATTTTTGAAGAGTTAGTTAAAGGAGGAATAAGTAGTAAGATAGATTCAAAGGAGGCGCGCGATAGTTTCGGAAGGGTAGCGGTGTTGACGCGCAGAAGCTCCGAGGGAGACTCGAGCCGATCGCCATTCAGCTGCTGCGAGTTTGCAGACCCCTGAGGGGGAGAGAGAGAGAGAGAGAGCGCGCCCGCTAGACCAGAAGGACGAGATCCGACGCGACGTCCTGCGCAAACGCTTCACGCCTGGATCCTTCTTTCTCTCTCTCTGCTCTCTCCGCTTTCGCTCTGGACCAAAGTGTATAGATGTGTGCGTGCGCGACCGGGAGCTACATAGCCGGCGAGATCGCACGTCATAGCGCACCGATAAGATAGCCCTCTCGTCAATGGCCGAAGGAATTCGAGAGCGGCTCCTTTCACGATCGACAATTAAATTCTCCATTTTTCTTTCCCCACCCCGCGTAGGTTGCCACCCCCCTTTAGCTGGTGATTATTGTATTGGGGCACGGGCGTTCTTTATTGAGCTTTTTGCTTTCGATTAAGTAGTGATGGGTGTGCTGTGAAATGTTGCGGGCGAGCTGTGGATAAGATTATTATTTTATATAGTTTGTTGGTGAACTTGGTAATAGTTGGAAAATTTTTATCGTTTTAATTGATTTGACTTAAATTGCAACTATGCTATTTTTTAATTTTTATTATATCTTTTATCAAAATTTTTATTTTTACATACTTTTTAAAAATTAACGACGTTAATATTTAACCGTATGTATTGATAATTATTCAATATTAAATTTTAAGAAAGAACGTATTAGAAACTTTGCTCATTTAGCTCTGTAGGATTAAGTGGAAACATACCGAGTATGGTCAGGCGCCATATAAGTTTTGACAGATGTTAGATTTATATGCAATTTTAATCAAATATGTCTATACATCTAATAATAACAAAAATTTATCAAATCATCAAAAGGAACTATTTTAATGAGCATGTCTTAAATTATTATAGGAATAAACATTTTATTTTTGAAAAATAAATCTACATTAGTCAAATTTTAAGTATGAAACTATGTAATCTTAATATTAAATAAGATTTAAAAAATTTTTTATTTTTTAAATTTCTAAACGGGCAGTAACCCAATGCCCTTCTACTCCTACACACACATATCTAATAGTATTAAAACTTTTTTTCCAAACCCGCAAAACTAAAAAACACCACTAACTCAACCCAAACTTCAAACAAATAACTGCAAATCAGCCGACTCCAGTCCTCAAAATACTCTAATAATTGAAAACTCCCTCGTAGCAATCGCCATAAAACTCATCTTAGAAAGAGCGCAAAACTCGCTCACGCATAAAATAGATAGAAACCGAGAGTCAGAAGCGCCGGTGGGCGCTTGCGCGCAATGAAGAGAACGAAATTGAAATTTCTTGGCTTAGAAAATATTCATAGTCAGCTCGATATCCAACCCCATCGACGTACCTACTCCTCCCCATCATCGAAAAGTCGAGGAAGCCATCTCTTGCGTGGGGGCCACTCGAGTAAATTGGATGTTGAGTCGAGTCTTAGCTCGAGGCGGTTAGGAGCCTCGCTGCAGTCGCGCGCCGCTATTATTAAGAAGGTGTCATCCGCAGACGATCCTCGCCGCTGGCTCACCTAATTATCGCTCGCGTTTAAGGGGAAGTGGTTCGCGCAGTCTTGACCTATACCCTGGCGGTGTAGAGCCTCGATTTCCCGGACTCTTCAGGCCGATCGCTGGCTGGAAAGGTGCTTTGGTTGTAATAAGCGAGAGATGATAGGGCGCGATTTCGCGTGGAATAGGTCTTTGGTTTGTCGATATTGAATTTTGCTGGGGAGATTTTTAATTATTGGGTTGTTTGTTGGGGAGATCGTTTTGATTTTTGAAGGTTGGAAACTAGTGAGAAATTGAATTTTTTTTTTCTTTAAGGAGTAATTTTTTTTTGTCTTATGGCATGGTGATTTAATTTTTTAATAAAATGTTTTAGTTTCATTTAAACAGAAATTAAAATATTCTTGGACAAATGTAAAAGCAGAACTAATTTTCTGTGGCAAGTAAAAATTTCATTAAGCTTCCTAGTTTTAGTAAGTTAAGTTTTACAACTCTTACGTATTATAATAACATTTAATAACTAATTTATGAGTAACATTTTACCTACAAATTAAATCGTTTCTTTAGAAGTATATGATTTTACTATTACATTAAGTGAAATTCAAATTTATAAGAATCCTCTGTCTGTACTAGGTAAATTAAAATTTGGTAGATTATGAAGCATTAAAAAAAAAATGAATTTTGAAAGAGTAAAAATTACTTAATATTTTAAGTGATTTACTAATAGTTTGTGAAACAAATCAATTACCCTGACAATCGATAAAGCCATTTAGAATTATTTGAAAACATTGATTGTATTTACAAATATGACGAAAACAAATGGGCGTATCACTGTTTCTTTTTGTTTTTAAACTCAATCGCAACGTTACTAAATAATCGACACTTTAATTTATATGAGAAATACTATATAGATTTAAAAATTGAAATATACAATTTTTTTATATATACAATGTTGGATGTAAAAGTGGAAAATTTTAAACGTTGAAAGATCATTGAATGGATATTTCAAATAAAGAAAGTTTATAACTAAAAAAGACTCCAGTTTATCTATAAGTATTTCAAATTCAAATTAACTAATATAAATGATATAAACGCCACTTATGTTCTATCAAAGATTTTACTTTGATCTTCCATCATTTTTTACCAAAAGTCTATAATTTGATCTATCCAAAATAAAACCGACTATCGCGAATTTGGAAAGGCCCGCTTAATCTATAATCCTGTATTACTGCCTGCGATTCTCTTAGAAAATTTTTTTTTAATAATTATTTCACAACAAATTTTTAATAACGTTCTCTTAGCATCACAATTTTTAAAAAATGTCTGTTATTTATTGATCTACGCAATATATCTATCTAATACAGAATTTTGAACAGATTGTCAAATCATTTTCCTCATATTTATGCTCGAGATCAATTAATCATAAAAGCCGGAATATTTTTAATTTATAAAAGGTTTAACTCGTTTTTTCATCGTTTCGTACATTTTACATATTCTTATCAATCAAAACATTTACTACTGAAGATTAAAAATTGCTTGTTTAATACAAGCTTTCACGATATTATTAATTTTTCATAACTAACTAAACAAAGTATAACTTAACTTGCAGTATTGCAATGAGCTGTCAAACTTATTTATATATTTATTCAAATTTGGTTGCGCGGCATGCGTGACTTATTTAATGCGAGCTTTGAAGTTTAAATAGGAGCACATGATATAATTGCTTTTTCTAACTAAAACTAAAACTCTTGAAATATGATCAAATAAAGATAATTTTCGACGCAGGATATTTGAATGCGACCTAGTACACGACACTGGATCATACATAAAGTGTTACTGAAACAAAATTTTTGAGAAAATTCTGTTATATATCAGCGAAAATCTGCATGAAATATGTTTTATATTTTGCGCTGTTTGGTTACATCTCATTTCCTAGGCATTTTTAGTATTTTGAGTAATTTTTGTGAGTTACAATAGAAGAAAAAATAAAACATCTATATACATGAGAAAAAATGTACTGAAATAAAAATTTTGAAATTATTTAATTATTTATGATATGTTTTAACGTCAATTTATCTGTTCTACCTCTAGTTCAGATGCACATACGTTTCAAATGAGTTAACTTTTAAAATCTGCTAAATTGCGAATAAATTTACCAAATTGCAAATTAAACCATCGAGTGAGGATAAGATAGTTTACATTTCACAGAGCAACAATAAGACTATATTCTTAATATTTTTCAATATCAATAAAATTAATTTTTAATGTCATTATGTATAAATAGAATAATTTGAATATCAATAAAATCGAATTACTTTTTTAAATTTTTTCTCTCAATGTCAATGAAACCTTTTTCGGAATTTGATTCGCTAGGCATTGAGACTATGTAGTTAACTGTCGCTATATATATCATTTTTTTTATCCATCCACTTTGTATCACGCTTTGATAAAAATTTAATCTTTAATTCCTTTCTAATCATTTTCGTTTAAAATCAGACTGTAAATTAGAACTTGCTTATCATAAAATTAATATTAAAATATACTGTTATATTGGTAACTTTTTTTTCAAGCAATCATTAAAATAAAACGAATAATTAAGTGAAATGTATTATATCCAAAATTATTAGCTATGGACTTTTACTACGATAACTTATGTCATATAATAATAACGCGCATTAATTATAGCAACAAAATATGATCTACATGATCAATTTTAATGTTAAGGTCTAATTTATAAGATTTAAACACTTTTTAAAATGTTTTTATGAACTTACTTCTACTATGCATTCTCGAGTATCCGATAGGCTTGAGTAATCAATAATTTTGAATAACCGCATACGACCATAGTCAACCAGTTCTCTAGAAACACGGTTAATTGGAGTAATTCAATAATCTAACTAGATCCCTCATGTGAAATTTATAGAATAACGAGCTGCATAATATATTGAGATTTCATTAAAATATTGATTAAAAAAATATTTTTATTAAAAACAAGAAAAATAATTTGAATTTTTAATTTTGATAACACGATTAAAATCTTAGTTTAAATAAAAACAGCTGATCCTATTAAATAATACTTCTAGAACTTTTAAAACTTTTAAAGTAAAATTTGGCCTATTTTATGCAGTTATTTATATCTTATTTTTGGAAATCCAAAGAACCAGAAGTAATTAATTGTTCCCGATTGTAACTAGATGTTAAATCCTCATCATTCATTATCATTTGTTTATCCAATTCCATAGAAAAGATATCGTCTTTTTAATATATATTCAAAAATATTATATAGATTATCAAAGGTTATATATTTTCGGAGGTAAATTTGCACTGGTATTTTAATTGGCGAAACGATTTATATTTTAGTTCATTATTTTTATGACTAATGAATATATTGTGTATTGTAGAAGTGAATAGATATTTATATTTTTAAAATATTGTATTAAATCAAAGTGTTGTACAAGTTGGCTCCATGTAACGAGTGCAATATTGGTCTACAATTAAAAAAATCTTAAAAACTAATCACTCACTTGTATGCAGTTTTATTTTGTATAAAAAATATTTTGAGGATTAATATTTTTTTTTGAACAAACACTATACCTGTTTTTATACAACGATGTTGCAGTAAATTGTTTCAAATCCGACTATTAACTGTTAAAATATTATAAAGTCGATAATGAAATTTAATTTCATGTACGGAACTGTAAATGGTAATAAAAGATAAAATTTCATTTAATAGATAAGTGAATATCATCGTGTTATGTACAAGAAATTTGATACATTCAAACGTTCTTTTGGGCAATCGTGTCCTATTCTCCCTTATATATTTGACATAAATATTCGTAAATTTTTCTCAAATTGTTTTCATTTAAAGACAAATATTGACAAACGGTTTTCATGACATTGATATTTTTTGTTTTTATAGATAGGTAATTAAATTTTATTAATTATTTAGATTGAAATTAATTTTGAAACAAATTGTGAAAATCGGTTTATACTCTGAGAAAAATAGTATAACAAATATTATTATATTATCTAAGAAAATCTTTGTAAAATCAAAAAATTTACTATATTTTACAACAAAATTTATTATAATTATAGTAAATTTTGTTAAAAACATAGTAATTTTTTTGATCTTTTAAAGATGGCACAAGTTTTCTATACAATATAATAATATTTGTTATATTACTTTTCTCAGAGTAGATTGAAAGAAACAAGTAAAAAAATTAATTTTTAAAAATTTTGAAACTTTTCGTAATAATTATGTTATATTGTACTACTCTCAACCAATTTTTACAACGACAATTCCATCAAATCAGCAGGGATTAAATAGATCCATCAAAACTGCTCAACCACAATAAAAAAAAAGTTACAGATAAACACCTCTACTAAAACGAACCATATTAACTAAAAGACAATAGAAACCGCAACCCAACCACGTCCCTCAAACCCCAGCCGGCGCGAAAAGCCCGCGAAAAGAATTTCCTAGTTACAGAACTCCCCGTGACGAAAATCGCCAAGGCCATTTGCCATTCAAATCCATACACATGCCGCAATAATTCGGCCTCTCTCTAAATGAATAGAGAGCCTCACGGAGAGCCCCGTGGTAGGGGAGCTCTCGAGTTCGTCATCGGCGCAACACGTAACCCGCACCGCTCGGTGAAGGGGGGAGAAACTCTCTAGCAAAGCCTCTCTCACTCTCTCTTTTTAGGGGAAAAAACCTTCATAATCGTGGAATGCAAGGGTGCGGGAGGCGGAGGGGGATGCTTAATAATGCAATATGGCGGTCGAGGCGTCGCGCTGCTATGCCGACAATGCGGCGTCGTATATACGCCTACGCTCTTCGAGCGCGCACGCCCTGCTAGAGTGAGAGAGAGAGAAGAGCAGTCGGCCCGCATTGGAGACCGAGCGAGCAGAGCAATCGAATGCTGATTGGAAAATATTGATGGCTTCGACTCTCTCTCTCTCTCTCACGCTCTCTATTCTCTGCTCTACTCCCGAGCTGGATTCCGCGGATGGCTCCGGAGAGCGTGGAACGACCTTACGCTCTCTTTGAGAATCGCGCTATTTCTTCCTCAGTCGATCTCTGCTGCACTTTTCCCCCCCTGCGCCAGCTCGTCCCCGCATCTAAACGAACTTTTACTCGGGTGGTGGTTAACTGGGGATAGTGAAGCTGTGCTCGTAATTTTTTTTGAGGAGGGGTGTATTAAGTTCGGCGCGATTTTATGGCTTTGAATAATTCTCGGCGTTTTAGCATTCCGCGCTCCTTTCTTTTTTTCGCTCTTTTCAAAGTTCCATTAAATTAAATTTTATCCCTGAATGCTCGGTTAAAGCTTGTCGATCTATAGCGCGTTGAATTATTTATATACTCCAGTGCTTTGCTTATATTCACTTTATTTTTGAATGGAAAGGACAATTGCTCAATTTTCAATCTCTCTTTAGTGTAGATATTCAATCATACTCTTATTTTTCATAAAAATTTTCCATTGAATTAATTTGCGTTTTTAAATCTTATTTAATATCTAGGTATATACTCTGTCAAGTAGAAAGGGACGAGTATGGTCAGCCATGGCCAATACTATCGCTGCAACTAGACTGAGCATCATCTAAAATTTCAATAAAAGAAAAGCAATTAGAAATTGACATCCCAAGCGTCAAACAAACCTCTAAATACAACACCCGCAAGCGACATTCCCCACCAGAAATCAAGGAAAATTACAGAAAAGCATAAGCGAAAAGTCGTAATAACCAGAAAACGAGGCTCGCGCCTCAAGGCTCTCGGCTCGGCGGGACGCGAAGCTATGCAAGCAGCCGCTTAAGGCGGTAAAATTTCAAGTGTAAAATCATCGCTCGGTGTCTTAAGGAGGGCTGCAACCTCGCCGCGAATATTTCTGCATACGACTGTACAAGGTCGTTGCGGAGCCCGTGAAATGGCACGCGCTGTCATCTGACCCAGTGCGCGCGCGCCCTTTTAACTTAACGTGTACATTGTACTTGAAATTGTGGAGATTGTGGAGACGCGCGCGGCCTCGATAGCTCTTCTATGTCGCTTCTTTCTTGGCCTTTGTTTTAGAAAATTAGTAACTTTTTTTTAAAAGTTGCGGTGTGTTTGATGGATTTTGGCACGGTTTTTTTAATTACTGTGTGCGTTTGTGTTTACGAATGCGTGCGAGGATGTGTGTATGATTAAAAATTAAAGAGCAAGACTTGATGTGAAATCGCACTTGTTGCATACTATTACATAATATTTTAATATTGATAAAATTGAACTAAGTATTGATTTTCATTCATTAAAATTATGTTTTTATAAAATTATAATAAGCGTAGGCCTTATTTATATTGATTCGATGAGATTTCAATCAATTGTAAGATAATATCAAACAAACTCAACGTTTCTATAAAATGTAAGTGTTTACAACTGACTTGAAACTGTAAGAACTCGATATAAAACTTGTAATTTTGTTAATTTATGAAAAAAGGACACTTGATGTAGCTGCATCTAACATGACACTTAAAACTCATTTATAGATAATTAATTTTACATATTTTTAATTAATTTATGTAATTTTTATTTTGTTTAAAGCTTTGCAAACTTTTAATGTTATTAATAGATTTATTTATTATGGTATTATCATTTTCGTTATTATTTAGGGCTATCATATAAGATATAAACGTACACACCAATATATTAAAACAAAATACAAAACTTTTCTGTCACAGATAAAGATGACGAAAACGAAGAGAAAAAAGCTAAAAGCACCAACTGTAAATAATCCACCACCGGCAGAAAATGAAAAAGAAGTTCCAATAAAAAATGTACCAGAGAATTTTTTGTGGATGCACGTAAGTTTTCCTCAATAATAAAAACAGAAAAAATATAAATAGTTAAATAGTTCATCGCGTTACAATAAAGTGTTTTTTATGTAAAGTAATTGAAATTGCTTACACATAAAAGAGACTGACTTTTATTATACTTTTTACTATATAGATTATAGTTTTATTTTACTGTTCACATGAAAAAGAATAATTAAATTTAATTAACAAACAATTTGTTATTATAAATAATTTATATAACATTCACACTGTTTAATAAAAGAAAAAGTCTGCTCTACTCACCTCAACAAATTTATAAGTACAATCTTTCACTTAATTCATATTTTATCGGTTTAGCACTTGTTAAAAGTACAATATATCTTACACTTCTATTTATAAATTAAAAAATGTTCACTTTAATTTTATTATTATGTTGATGAAATTAAGTGTTCTACGTGTTTAATTACCAAAATGATGACTAAAAATTATTCACAACAAAGTTTTTGAATTATTAAGTTTAAACTTCATTATATATTTAATAAAGAAATATAGAAATATATAAAATTTTTCTTTTTCTAACACAACACAATAAAGAATAAATTTAGCTTGCCTCAGCTCCGTTTTTATTCCACTTAATTTCGATCTTACATTTCACAAATAAAAGAAGATAATCCGCAAGCGTCAATGTGTTCAAAACAGGAAAAAAATTTTGTTTTAGAAAAGATTCAGGAAGTATTTCTTATATTTGTAAATAAAAATTTCCATACGAATGATTATTTGACTTTGAGTTGTACGTGGATGACGGTGGATTCGTCATAAAAAATTTTATAAATCTTATTAATGAAAAATTCTCCTGAATAAATTGTTAAGATATTAATATTCTGTTCACATAGTAAGTTGCTCATAAAGTGTAGACGAACAAAAATTTTATCATAATTAATTTTAAATTTAAAAGAATACTTTTGTAGATTGGTAGACAATAGATTTAAAACTATTCATTATTCAGAGATTATTAAATAAATAACCTGATATTTATATTCAATATTATTTTTATTCAAAATTTTGTACAATTATTTCTCCATTTTTTATTCAATTCTTTGTATATAAATTGTTTGTTGTGTTTTGTAGTACAAACTTCTAATATTAAGATCAGTCTTTATAAATTAAAAATACACTAATAACATTGATACACTGATTGACGCAGGTTAAAACTAGTACTTATTGCAGAACATGATACTGAACTATTAATTTACAAATTGATGGCTTTAAATCTTAAAACCAGTTCTTTGCCATGGACATTGTTATAATTCTTTGAGCGATACATAATATTTAAACTCTACTTGGTCATAATAATATTGAGGTTTTAACACTTTTATTTAGTTAACTTAATTTTTTTTTTAACTTTTTAAAATAAATAATAACCTTATAAAATTATGAATAATTTTACAAAAAAAAATAAATAATCAAGATTTTTTTTAAATTTTATGTATCTTTATTGCAGAAAAATAATTATTTTATTTAGAGTTTTTAAAATTATTTTTTTTACTCATTTAATCTGTTGTATCATTTGTACGTATAAAATTAAATTTTGAAAACGAAGAAGATAAAAATGTTAACTCACCAGTAAATAAGAGATTTTGCAACATGTTTTAGCAATAAATAACGTAGGTACCTAGTAACATTTTAGTTAATATCGAGTAATTTCGGCGTTATGGCTATAAAGAACGAATGTACGTATAGCTTTTATAGAAGCCATAATAAAGTTTAAGTATAGTTAGGTCTTTGGTAGAGCTGTGATTCGTGTTAAAGCGTGGAGAAGCTATGTTTGGTACAAAATTAAATCGTTTTATACTTTTGGAATAAAATTAAGAACTGTTGTTATTTTTTAATTACATACGATTTATCTTAATTTATATTATGACTTTCAACTCTATTAAATAAATCGATTTATAAAGAAAATCGAATAAAAGAAAACTTAATATAACATTTTTTTTTAATTTACATAAATTAAATACTTTTATTCATAAGTTCTCAATACATTTAAAATTAGTGAATTAGTAGCAGTGAATTGAACATAAAAAGTCTTTTTAAATTTTTATTGTTATTCCTTTGATTGTCAAAGAAACTGAAAACTTGAATATTGCTAAATTTAAAAAAAAAACTCATCTAGAGTATAGCGTCTTGTTTTCTACTATCAATTACAATAAAAAACCAGAAATCTAAATATTTACTTTAAAAAAATCAATACACTATTTTTCAACATCCTTACCTTTAACACATCCACTCAACCTTACTAATACAGCATTAACATATAAAACCAGGTAAAAAGCGGCACGAAAATACGGAACGTCATGCAGTACGCCTTAGAACACTTCTCCAAGCATAATGCAATAGTTTGGAGCGCTGTCGGTCAGGGAATTAGCAAAGGTATCACCTGCGCGGAGATTTTCAAAAGAAAAAATCCAGGCCTGCATCAAGTGACGAAGCTCCGTTACGTTGCGTAAGTATCCCAGCCATAATTTTTCATTAATTTTACATTAATTTTACACCATACAGCTGAGAAGATAAAATTTAAAATTATTATCCTATACGCCTCCATTCGAATTAACACTTGCACGTGCGCGCAGCTACAACTCCGCTCGGTTGTGCAAAAATTAATGATCTGAATAATTCGATAAACGCTTTATTTATAAATATCAAGTTGTAATAATATCACGTTAGTGGGCTGAGCGGCGTGCTTACTCCATTTTGTCGAAATTTAAAAAATTTATTTTTATTTTCTTGAAAATATTTATCGATTTTTATTGTATCTAATTTTAAATCTCAATTTTTCATGATTTCTAGATCGGACAAAAACAAAGAAGAAAACAAAGATTCCAAGCAGTTACGTGTTCCTGAAATTCATATTCTGTTATCAAAGAATCTAACAGATATAACTGAACCAGGGTAATTTTTTATATATTTTTATTAGTTTTTCTTTTTTTTTAGTGAAAGAAATAAAAAAAAATAAATTTTAGAACAGACCTACAAAAGCATTGCTGGTATTTGTACAATTTAAAAAAATAATTAAAAATATATATACATCATAAGATAACATTAATCAATTACAACTAAGATTGGATTTGTGAAGTCTTAAGCAGTCTAGATAACTGTTTCTTGATCATACATTTTCATATCAAATTTCGTAGTACGTCACAATTTCGAGTCTTAATTTACTTAATCTTATTTTATAAAGTGACGTATTGCCTCAATATAACTCGGTCTTATAGTGTAATCTTTTTATTTACAGTTTACGTAATAAGTTTAATTACGAATACATTTCATATTTATTATTAGACATTATAGTAATTTTAGCCTTAGAATGCAAAGGCATTATAAAATTACTTCCATAAAAATTGTATTGTATAATCTATTTAAATTTTAAAAATATCTCGATTGAAAAACGATGCATAGACCTACGCTTTACGTTCAGTTACGTCATTAATGTAAAAAAAAACCTTATTTATACATATATACTAAAGAAAAAAATCTGTCTAGTTATCAGGGACCAGAAGATTCAGGAGTCTTTGCAGATGCGGAAAACGACGACTCCTCTGAGAAAACAAAAGATGCTTCACGGAAGCGAGGACAAGGAAGTTCAAGTAGAAAATTAACCAGTTTAGCAGCTGAAGAATTTGCAGCCATGGGTTTGAGAACTGGCCAAAAGCGATCCCGAAGAGAGCAGAGCGGAGAAACGCCGTTTAAGAAAAACAAAAAGAAGGGATCTTAGAATAAATGTTAAGGAGAATTGAATTATTAATGTTTGAAACTATTGCTGATCAGATTTTTATCTGTTTCTTAGAATATAATAATTAATTAAACTATTTTTTGAATAATTGTATATTTTTACATTTTATGTGAATAAATAAATACATAGATGATCCTACATAAAAAATCACCTTACAATATACAGATCTGTTTTAATTTAATAATTATTTTGTATAAACATTAAGTATTAATTATACTTTTAATTTATCACCAATTCGATATTCAAAATAATTATTTCTAAACTCATAAAAAATATGATAAGAATTGCGCTCTCATGATTAAGGATTATGTTAGGGTAATAAACAAAAGTACAAAAGTTAGGTAGAAATGTTTATTTTTCTATTACTACACAGATAATAATTATGCGAAAACTCACTCGCGATATATGTTTCTTTCGCTTTTCAGTATCGACAGATCTGAAGAAAACAAAAAATTTCAATAGATTAAGTTCCTTTGTTACTTTTTTTTACCGAACCTATCTTATTCTTTCATATATTCATAGTTCGATCGTTGTTTCGCATTAATCAGTCGCAACCCTACTGATGTCATTGATGTTATACATTATTTACAGTTTTTATATGTACATAGTACATCCTTCCTGTTGCATAACAAATGATCTTGTACACGCAGACAATATGTTATTATAGTTGTAACTTTTTTTTTACGATATCAATGTCACATTTTCTAAATCAGTTGGTTTCATTGCTACAATATTGCAATTTTACACCGTTTGTGCTACCTTTAGTATTTTATAAAGATGTGTCTTGAAACAGTCTCAATTGTTGCAAATAACAATGTTTTTCTTTTTAAAAGTCCAATTGAAAGCTTGAAAAAGTAATGGAACATCCTGTAATCTTTACGCTGTGCTCAAAGATTTCTCATTTATACCTTTTTTAACCAATTATTTTAATTCATTTAACAAATTGTTTTTTTTTTTAATTTGGCAGTGATTTAAAATTTTTTGTTTTCAATCATGTAAGCCACGCTATTCATCAAATCTTTCTGTTGAAATATTATTGCATGTATTAATAGTAATGAAATGTAAAATTAATACCACATAGAACATGTATATTTTAAAAAAGACATATGTGTGTCTTATATATTTTCGAAAAGCAGGTTGAGTAAAATTTATATTAATATTTTGCATGATACATTACATAAAAAATACAACTATTAACTGCCCCAGTCATAAAAATAATATTTTCTCACTTGATATTATAAAGTACAAGATATTCCAATAAATAACATTTTTTAATGCTTTTTCTTTTTTCAAATTCTTACAAAACTGTAAAATATAAATATAATTACTCGCAATGTGAGATTTTTTTATATAATGTAGAAAATAAAATAGTTACTATTCGAAAAATTACTACAAAAGTAATATTGTCTCCCACAAAATTTTTAGAAACAACAGGAGAGGAAAATCTAGTATTTTTTTTAATTATATGAGTAAATATGTTATAAATAGTTACAATAAAATATTGACTACTAACAATAATTCTAAATTATCTTAATGTCAAGTGCTTTTTTCATTAATTTGTAAATAATAATAGTAATAATAATAATAATAATAATAATAATAAGAAGAAGACATCTGTCACATAATTTGTAAAACATTAGTTTTTTCTGTTTCTTTAGTTAAGCTGCACAGATTCCACAATTTATTGTGTGAATCATTTTCTCGGCACTTGTTAATCTTAAAGTTAAAATTACAATGGTTTCCATTTAATTTTTTATGTAATATTTTAGGGACACATTACTGTGAACAATTGCTTGTTATATTTTATATTCTACTAAAATACTTGAATGCCATATGCATGAAAAATTAAATATAAAACATTCATTGTTTATTAAAAAAAGACAAATGTAGATGATATGAAAAAAAATCTGGCATATGCCATATCAAAATTCATTAGATAAGTAAAAAAAAATTTTTCAGAATATACAAAATAATTGCTAATATTTGTACAATTTGAAAAATAATTTCCAAAAAATAAAAAATAACTAAAGACAACATTGATTAATTACAACTAAGATTGGATTTGTGAAGTCCTAAGCTGATGATAACTGTTTCTTGACCATACATTTTCATATCAAATTTCGAAGTAATCTAAGAAAAAAAAACATAAGTACAAAAAGTGATAAATGATTTATTTTAAAATAAAATGATTGCTAAATTGTACATTATCATCTTTTCAGTAATAAATATTTTAAAAGAAACATAATTGTGACCAAATGCAAAAATTGAATGTGTCACTCAAATTGTAAATAATACAAGATTTTTATATTAATTAAATAGTCTAAAAATAAATAATTTATATATAAACTGTATGCTATGATTTCATATAGAAATAACTAAAACAAATAAAACGCGATTATGTATATGTAATTATAAAATATGTTTAAAACACTAAAAATTCAAAATGAGTTTTGCATTTAAATGCAATATATGATGTTTAAATATGCTGTTTAGTCATTTGAGCAAGTTTTTAAACTTACATTGGACTGCTGTTGACACATTTGTATTTAAAGTTGTATAATTGTTGCTTTATAATTTAATTATGCTTCATTCTCAGTATTTCCTTCACCTTCCATAATCGGTACTATTAAGTTATCTCTTGACATTAAATTATATTTTGTTACAAAAGCTGTAAACCTACAAAATCAATAAAATTTAAAAATAAGTTTTTTATCAATAGATTATTGTTTGTATTATAAATAAAAGATATATTTACCGCCGACAAAGAAAAGTTTCATTTTCAAATTCATCAAATATCGTTCGATGATGAAAATAAGCATGTGAGAAAATTCTGTACACTCTGCGACAGACTGATCCAAGTTTGGCAACTGATGACTCCTTAATGCTTACTCTGTAAATAAATTTTTGTTATCATACAAGCACTCTATTAACATTATCAATATGTCACAATTGTTAGATGACTAAAAAAAAAATAATATTTATAATAATTACCTGCTTGGAAAATATTTGTTACTGTTTAATAAACATGCAGCACCGTCCAATGTATGTCTAGTGTAATCAATGGCAGGACATTCTTTTGGTGTTTTGTGAGCAGCACATAAAAATATCCACTGTTCTGTAGCTGTCATTTGAGTACATGTTTCAGGATGACATTCGTCTTGCAGCCTTACTGCTAAACCATTCAATTCCATGCAAAATTGCCTAAGATGTTCATATTTCCAAACTCCCTCATCTTGCGAATCTGGCATAGTAAGTATGAGTTCAATATTTGCTGGATCTCTTCGAATGGTCTGCTGAATGTACTGTTGGACAGCTAGAGTGCTGTCCATTTCTTCAAAAGGCTCATCTGGCCATCTATTGAAGTCCTGAAATAATTTTATAACTGTACAACACTGCTACTTAGTAATACTTAATTAATTTACTCATTTTGAGCCTTATTAACAATTTTGATAAAATTATTGCGAAAATTCGAGTAAACAAACAAGAAAATTAGATTTAAAATAAAGAAAACTCTCAGAATAATGCGCAAGAAAAAATGTTTGCTCCGAGAAAACGGCAATATCGAATTCGAAGGCAGCCGTCATTATTTTTAGACCTGCATAGAATAGAGCGCATAAAAATAATAACTAACAAGGCGATCATTGATTTTCATGGGAGGGTGACAGCTAAAGTGGACGAGGAGTAAACTGCGATAATAAAGATAGGATCGTTCCGCAAAAGCCAGTAAAATCTACAGTACGATCAAGGTAAACGTTTTATCGTTAAATAATGCATTTTTATTAACCTTTGCCTTTGTTCCCGGCCTAGTTCTTCTAATAATTGTAGATCCTTCCGCCATCTTCATCTTGCCAGTTGTTGCTGTACTCGCGACTTCCCATGAATGTGTACGTACGACGTCGACTATAAGCGGCTCTCTGCGAGTCTGTGATAACGCAGCGGCTGAAGAGGGACGACTATACGGCTCTGGATTTTCGTCTCGACGCGAGGCGGCGCGCCGAAAGGCTAGTGTTTTTTAGCGGCTTTTTTAAGAGTCAAGCTTTGTTTATTGGAAATTAAATTATGAATGCGCTGGATGAAAGCGGTTGTCGGTGCGTTTGTAAAGAGATGTGTTAATCTAAGTAAATATCGACTTGCTTTGTTTATTTTTGGGTTTTAGCTAGGAATGTTTGACCGTTAATGTATTGTTTGAATAAAACGCAAGAATTTATTGAAATGTGCAGAATAAATCTTTTGTATTTTCAAAGAAAATCTGTTTTGAAAATCTATTTCTTGTAGAGTATAAAGTAAAATGAAAATTTATGCGTGGATAAAGTCGGGTTTAATAGGTAGGGAGTCAATCTTATCATGTATACTTATATATACAAAGACGAATTCTTTTTTTTCATGTTTTCATTTAAAACGTGTTTAAGTATAGTCTGCTAAAAAAAGGGGGAACCTAGGGACACAAAGGAAAATGTAATCAAACTGATAATACAGTGCAAGGTAGTTGAACGTGGTTTATTGAAGTTTTGATACAAGTTTTTATCGTTTTATAAAATAAAAATTTTAATTATTTTTCTATAGTATTATGTTATATGTGGATCTCTAAAATTTTAGGTTATGGAAAACAATATTGTGCACCGGAAGGATTGAAATATAACAATCTAAAAATAGATTAGAAAATTATCATATTGCTACTGCATTAATATAAAGTTTATCATAATGGATGAAGTAAGAAATGCATTATTTGCTAAAATGAAAGCTGCCGGAAGAAGCAACGAAATGACTGTTAAGTTTAAAGTTATGGATACTGATGAATTAAGAGTAGTAATGGCGCTAAGTGTTATGGAGTCATTTGAAACAATACCACAGGCTAAGACTAATGTAAAAAATACAAAATATTCAATCGATTTAAGAAATGAAGCAAATAGAATTTATGTATCGAGTAAAGATAACATTATAGAACTCATCAAAGCATGGGAATTATACTCAAAAAGTATAGCGACAGCTCCTAATACATCTCAAGAGCTTGCGATTGCTTATGCTAATAGGTCAGCTCTGTTAATGACTTTACGTAAATATACAGAATGCATAGAAGACATAGACAGAGCTTTAGAATTAAATTATCCAAATCATTTGAAAGGAAAGCTTTTATGTCGAAAGATTGAATGTTTAAATATTTTGAAAAAAACTGCCAATGTAAAACGTACCATTAAAGAAGTTAGATTTTGGCTCAAAAATATAAATTTGAGTAATGAAGACAAATTAAAAATTGAAGAAAAATTAAAAAAAAAGGACAACTTAAATGATTTAAATTTGTTGTCTAAAAATAAAAGAATTATAGATTTGCCAACTTTTACTCCAAATAAAGAAATACCATGCGCTTCAGATGCTCTAGCAATTAATTTTAATGAAAAATTTGGAAGGCACATAGTAACCACGCGAAATATTGATCCTGGAGAAATTTTGGTGATTGAGAAACCTTATGCTACTCTTCTTATGCCAGAAGAAGAATATACTCATTGTTCTTATTGTTTGCAAGTCCATTGGGCAATGATTCCCTGTGAATCTTGTATCCATGTTATGTACTGCTCTCAAGAATGTAAAGATAAAGCATGGAAAGAATATCATGACATTGAATGTCCTGTGACTGGCTATTTGCTGGATTTAGATTATAATAAATGTAGTTTGTTTAGTATGAGATTAGCAATATTAGCTTTACGTGAAGCTGGAAGTATAGAAAAATTGAGAAATCATTTAGAGAAAATTGATGGTTGTGATGGTAAATATCAATTGTAGAATATTTTATGTATTAAAATTATAAATGATTATTTTTTTTATTTTATTATTTATTATTAAAATCTGAATAGTATAACAGTAGTATCATAAATTATAATAGTTTCTAAAATAAAAAGATGAATCAAAGTATTGAAATTGTGAAAAGTGAATAATTTTTCTATTTTTAGATCCCTACAAAAAGGGTTTTGCAGAAGATGGAATATACCATAGTGACAAATATCAGGGCTTATATTGTCTTGTAACTAATACAGAAAAACGTTCAATAGCTGATCTCTTTGAAAGAGCTTTGAATGCTGCATTTATTCTTTACTACTTATGCACACTCACTACATTATTTGGAAAAAAGTTTAAATCTGATCTACATGAAATAAGTATAAATTTAGATGCTACATACATTGGAGGATTAATTTTGCGTAATATGCAAATAATTCCTAGCAATATTCACAGTGTACTTCTATATTTCAATGTAATTTTATAGAATTAAGTACATAGTTTGTACTCTTGTGTAACATTTTTTAACATTATTTTAGTATGAAGAAGAACGAAGGATTGATACAGTTGACATAGGAGCCTCAGCATTACCATTTTGCAGTCTTATAAATCACAGCTGTGATCCTAATGTATCAAGATGTTCATCAGAGAAACATATGATTATTTTTGCTCTTGTCCCAATAGAGAAAGGCGCTCAAGTAAATGCTCATTATAAAATATGTTATATTTGCATTTCTTTTCATTTTAGATTAATTACATAATTACTTTAATTTTTAGATTTTTGATAACTATGGAACTCATTATGCTCTTATGAATAAAATTGAAAGAGAACAAAAGTTAAAACAATACTACTTTGAGTGTGAGTGTACAGCTTGCAGAGAAAATTGGCCTCACTATGATAATGTGAAATCTTTTCATGTAAATATTATAAAAATATTTATTTATTGAATGCCTTTCTGTTTAATATAAATAAAATTAATATTGATTTTTAATTTTAGAATGTAATAACTAATAAAGAAACAAAAAGGAAATTAGAAAAAGCTCTCGAAAAATTCAATAGTTACGTGGATTATGCAACAGAAGGAGACATTGATGATAAACCTTATTTATTACCAGATTTAGTGAAAATGATCAATACTTTAGTTAAACACGTAACTCTACCATGCCGCGAAGTTAACAATGCGGTTGAAACTTTAAAAAGAGTGACTGCTTTAACTTATGGAAATAGGTTTGAAATTCCTAAATTGAATTAATGATAAGATTTATAAAAATAAGAACATTGTTTGTTCCTTGTTATAAACCTCATCATTGAAAATATTTATAAAATGTTCTTATTCTACACATGTTCATTACTTGTAAATAACAATAGAGGTTCATGTATCAAATTTCACTTCATACAGTACCGTTTGTGTAAATACCTAATTAATTTTTTTTTAAATGAATCATTTGTAAATACATGCATTGCAATATTCATAAAAATGTTGAGGTTTATAAACAATAAAGATATAAATTATAATAGCTATACTAAATATAAACGAAATACTCTAATTAAATTATTGTAATTTTAACAAAACACAAAATCATTGTATAATTAAAA
The DNA here is from genome assembly GCA_900480035.1 of Eupelmus urozonus. Taxonomy (NCBI): domain Eukaryota; kingdom Metazoa; phylum Arthropoda; class Insecta; order Hymenoptera; family Eupelmidae; genus Eupelmus; species Eupelmus urozonus. The sequence continues at coordinate 27,867 of UELX01001084.1, forward strand.
GTTTTATTGCAAATTTTGTGTGTCAGATAAACTATTATAATAGCAATGTGACCACAATGTTATTGTATAAATTTAAAACTAAGTCTTCTGAGATATCAAAAATGAAAAGAATGGTGCTACATTATAATATTTTTATTAAGTGTTTGTACAAAAAATTTTATTAAATGGTACTAAGTGCCTTAAAAACTGCGTGCCATCCTTTATTTATAACAGATGAAAAATACTGGAAAATGAATAAAAAACATTGTATACGTTTTTATATAAAAATCATGTCGTAATTACATAAGTACATTTAATTTTTAAATCTATATAAATTTAATATTTTATTTTATTCATAAGAAATTACAAAAAATCACATGTCAATTTGAGAATATATGCAGAATAATGCTTCAAAAATAACATGCAAATCATGATAATAACAAAATGTGTAATAAAAATTAACAAAATAAGAAATACATTGAATAAAACTTTGTATAACTAAAAGAGTGAATAAATTGTTTTTATTGTCAGCTATTTAGGAAATAATTATTTGATTAAAGACCTTATATTTCACATGAAATAACTTTATTATATTTGATAAACATATATAGGTTTTACAACACATTTATTTCAACATTTAATATCACAGTAAATATATGTGTGCAAAAGACTGCGGTATTAGTACCTTGAAGTCTGCATATGATTACTTTCGTCGAGAGGAGGCTAAATTGGCACTAACTTGTGTAAATATATATTGGATTTTTATTCAGATGACTATATCGTTTTATAGAGATGAAAGTAAAACAAATAAAACTTATGGTGCAAATATTAATAAATATTCATTTTTTTTTTTCAATCACAGTACATGTACTAGACATTTACCACAAACTCGCCCTCTGTGCATCCTTTATATTTTTTTGTAATGAAAATATTGTGCATACGCGCATCACACAATTAGAAAATTCATTATTAAATTGTATAAATATGTCATCTTGCTTCCTTAGAAAGAAAGCTTTGTATTTTTTACATGCATATAATATATATATATTCCTTTTTATATGTATGTTTATACTATAGCACAATACATCATGTATACATATATGTAGATATATCTTTTTGCAAACAATTAACGTCAAACTAGCTTTAAATATAATTGTTTTTTATACATGTAATAAATTTATTGAGTACAATAAAAGATTTGTTTTATGATTTTGGCACAAATAGAAACAATCACAGACAAAATCATTGTACATTGCAAAAGCCTCGATAAGAGGACAGATTATTTATAGAATTTTTATAAGTTTCAAAAATTAAACACTTTCTAATTTGTAGTTTCATTCGACTGTGTACATTTTAAATTCCATCCAAAGATAGAACAAAGTCAATTCAGTTACTTTTAATAAATCTCAATCAATAAGTAGTAAAAAAATAGATAGATTTTATATTTTATATAATGGTTAAATAAAATAAATGTTGTATGGGACTAGATGGTCCCCTTGTTCTATAACTTCAAAGTTTATACATTTTCTATTATTGTGACTACGTTTCTAATGTGCAAGTTTATAACAACTATAATATAACATAAGTGCACATTTTGTCATCAGCACCTTATTAAATGATTGTATCAAGATTTGATTAATGCATATTCTTTTAGACTCTGATTTCTTATTGTTCATAAATGTTTAACTTTAATGTCTGAATCCTTTTGTGAGGTGTTGGATTCATTATTTTTTGTAAAATACTGATTTCTTTATAATGGCATGGAATTAAAAAAAATATTCAAAAAATAAATATCAAAGTATACCTCGTATTTAACAGAATTATCAGACTGAAACCTCTCATTGGCAACACCTAATTAGTTCATAATTTTCCAATTTGGCAGAGCTTCAGCAATCATAGTAGGAAAGTGTGCAGAAACATTATAAACTATTGTTTCTCCTGCAGATAAAACTGCACCAAAAGAGCCATATGTGCCATAATCTATTATACTATGATTACAAGCAGACAGTACTGCTAAATCTTTTCCAGCTCCTTTAGCATCATTATTTTTAGAAACGAAATTTATTTTCCTTTTAGGGTGTTGTAAGTGATACTTACACCATACTATATTGTCACTTGCCACCAAGAAAATGACATTTTTGTACTTTTTATCAAAATAATTCATTGCATTCAAGTAGTAATCAACCGGGGCTGGCCTAACTTTTAATTTTTGCCAAAGATAATCAATATAATCTGTTCTACGCACATGTACACTTACATAAACTGGCTCTGATATATTGTACTGTATTGATGCTTCTTTTAGAACTGTTTCGGCATATTTTTTTATACTTTTCTTAAATGTGAACTCTTGTCGCACATCATCTAACCATATCAAAATCAAGGACCAATATGCTGCATACCTACAAGATTATGTTTTAAACAAAATTAGCTAAGATACTTAAACTTACTTTTAAGTTTTAAATAACATTTTAATTTACCTGGGAATGATAATATTTTGTTCTGTGCTGTTCCATTCTGCCAATGAATTAACTATTTGACCAACATCAATAATGCAATGTCCAATGTTACTTAAAGGTGGTATGCTTAAATTTTCAAAATATTCTTCTAATGTTTTTAATATGCATCTAGGCATAAAAGGTTCTAATCCAGTTCTCCTAAAAAATATTATTTAAATATTAACTTATCAATATTTACATATGGAACATCTAATTATTTAGATTAGATTATTTAGTTAGTTTTAATTTTCCTCTGTGGATTTACTTTTATATGTAAATGTAATGTAATTGCTACTGGTAAATAAATGAAATAAAAATAAATAAAAGAACATCTAATTATTAAAGTTAATAAAAACAAACAAACCTAGCAGTTGCCCAAACAGATGCATATTCCCAGATTTGATTGCCCAATCGACCACCTTGCACTGCCGAAACAATGCCATATTTTGGACATGGAATGGTCTTCTGCTTATTGTGATTAACTTTGACAGCTCGTGAGTAAATATCATGACAAAGAGCTTGCTCGTAAGATGATATTTTAATGCGTCTAGTTGCTGGGCTGGATGTGTACATGGGAAAAAGAAAAACGTGAATACCCAAGACAACTAGGAGAGCAAGGACAATTGCACTTGCAAGCACATGCTGCTGAGCATGACTCATTCTAACTTAGCTATTTCTTTCCAAATAGAGCGTAAATACTACATTTAAATCTGCCTATTCTAGCATCTCTACTGACTCTGTATGTGCCTTTTATTTATCCGGCATTTTGAATTTTCATTTGTTTACATTGAAGATGTAACTTCAGATCACAGCTCCACTGTGGTCGATTATTGGCATCCTTATCAAAGTAACTTGCATAGACAAATGCTGAAGCCTCTTTTCTATTATTGTACAACCAGTCTGACTGGTAGCTTGCTTTTCGATGACTTTGCATAATTGTCCACATGGCTTGGAGTTCCTACAAACAATAATTTACGAATTTATTTATTTACTACATACCAATAATATATATTTCAATTTTACATCAAATACAAACTCTAAAAAAACCATTCAGAAACAATTACTCACAGATCAATCTCTCATTGGCAAACATGATTGGCATCCCTTTATTAATTCCAGCGCTAAGCAAACATTGGTCCATCGCGCGCCTCCCGGCCCAGCAACACGCCGCAACTCTCTCTTGGCACTCTTGCGTCTCCTAGCGAAACGAGGTCGTCGACTCTCTCCCTTCTATCAAAGATCTCCTTGCAGGATAAAACGCAATATATCCCAAAGATCTATCCAGCCTCTTTTTTTCCTCTCCTCTCCTCTCTACCCTATATATACACCTTACCCTATACACACGTGCACGTCCCTAGAGCTGGCCCCTTCGCTCTGTGTGCAGCCGAACGGTCAAATGCGCCCCTTACATGGATTACAGCCTCGCGAACCTTCCCAGCAGCCCCCACCGCTTTTACGTGTGTGTTTAGCTCTACGGAGGGGTGTAAAAAGTTATTAAACGCTTGTGTATAGGCTCTCAAGCCGGACATGCGCACGCGAGCTAGCAACGAGCTGGGTATGTGTGTGTGAGAGGCTTGAGGGGGTGGGATTAATCGTTTTATGTTATTTAATTAATAGATTTCGTACCCAGCCGCGCGAGCGCGTGAGAGGCGTGACATGCGTAAATATTTTTAACTTTGATCAATAATTCGTTTGGCGGTTTGTGGGTTTTTTTTTTATCGTTGAGGTCGGTTGAATCGATAGTTAGGGCATTGTGAGAGCGGTTTTTCTTTTGAGTTTTCTGGGGGGAGGAGATTGCTGGTTGTTGAGATGGGAAAATTGCGTTGGGGATTGGGTAGATTGGTTTGAGTGTGTTGAATGGTTTTTTTAATAGGTTTTTGCGAAAATGTGTTAGTTGGTAGAGATCATGTTTAAAAATTTTAAGCATGAATGATTACTTTTTTAAGTAATTTTAGAGGCGAGACCGGGGCGCTTTTTAAAGCTTTTTGTTTGTAAATTTTGGGTGAAATTTTGAAAAAAATTTTTTTAAACAAGTTAATTTTAATTTTAAATTTAGGTCCTAAACTATCTAAAAATTTTTTTTTAACTACTTAATTAGGTAAACTTATTTACAGTATAGAAATTAGATGATTTTGTTCAAATTATAAAACTGAATACGGGGGATGTAAAAAAAAATTTTTTTCCCTTAAATAGTTAACGAAACAAAAAGATAAAAAAATACAACTAATTTAAAAAAAAATTCATTTTAACATGCTCTACAAGTTAATATTTTTTAAAATTCCGATTAGTATTCTTTTATGAAGTTAAAATTTGCCCTGTACTTATCCGTTAAAAAGTACTCCAGATTGCGTGAAAAAAAACTTGGGAAAACTTATAATTTTTTAGTTTCTGCATTATTTAAGAAGTTTAAAAACTTAAAAAATTTGTGAATAGTTCGTTTATAAGGCAGTATTTTATGTGGATTGAATATGTTTACTAGGTCCTAATTTAAGATTCCTTATAATGTAGAATATTATTTTTTCAACTCTCAAAAATAACAATTGATTCAAACTTTTTATTTTTTTATTAAATCTATAAACTAAGTATTCTCTTGCTGAAAACGTTAAAGAAATGAAGATATTCATTTTTCTTAAAAGTGCTCCGGTCTTCCCCTTACATTTTGACGCTAAAGGGTGTAATTATTATACAAATTTTATTTTATCATTCGTCTTATTTTTTTGTATGTTGTATTTGTACATTAATCTTAATTTTTTATTTTACTTAGCTCTATTTATTATTTTCTAAAAATTAAAAATGACTGAAATAAAGAATAAAAAATCTTAAATCTAAATTCTGTAAAATATTTTAGTGAAGAAATTATAAAATTATGCATCACAAAAGTTATTATTAAAAACTAATTGAAAAACAATAAAATTATTTTATACAGAAATTCAATCCCTAAGGCAATTTTTTTTTATCTTTTCAAATTTGAAAAAGTTAATTTTCTATTATTACTATCTACAGATTTTATGAAATTTTCTTGAATGAACACTTTTCTTACTAATATTATTTCGATATCTTTTTTCAGTTTTGTTGCTTATTTATATTGTTTCATTAAACAGATTATTTTAAAAGCTAATTTTTTCACTATTTTTTTATAATTTTTTAAAATAGCTAAGCTTGTAAAAATTTTATATAAATGAATAAATTAACGAGGTCAAAAAAATAAATTTATCATACCTTTGTAAAAATAAATAAATATAAATAATAGATATAGGTTGCAAGTCCTTACCCGCCAGTAGATCAATGTCAAGTTTAATAAGACGTCTTACTAAAATCGATTTTATCTACTTACGCACATAAAACCATATTATACGTGAAAAATTGAAACCAAAAAATGTTTTTTATTATAGTTTGTACTTATTTTTTATTTTATTATAAATTGAATTGCTGATTTCGTATTTTTAATCTTTGGATATTAACAGAAATTAAAAAAAAAAGTTTTTTCCATTTTTTATGAAAATAAATAAAATATTAACATAATGTAAATAATACTCATTATTGATCAAATGTGTTATAAAAGAATTTTAATCTTTATAGTATGATATACAAAATGCCAAAGTATCATTTATATTTATTAGGAATTAACAGATTTACATACAGACCTAATTATAAAATGTAAAATTCAGAGTGAAAAAATATTTAATCCATACGGGTTTTCACTGTTCTTGTAGTGACTTTATCCTTTTCTCTGTAAAGAAAAATAATGTTGAAGATAAACTATTATTTAAAAGTTACTATTTACTTTAAAAAATTAATACTAACATTATGTGAACAACAGCACCCCAACCAGATATAGCATCTCTGTCACAAGCATTAACCAAAGCTTGACTGATAGTTTCAAAAAGTTCATCAGGTTCCAAATTAGGCTCGTACAGTGCTTCACACATACCATACAGCTGTTCAGAACAGGTGCCTCCAACAACAAAATCTTCCGGTAAATTTAGACATCCAATAAGATCCATATTACAAATAAATGGCTCATAAGTTTCAGGATCTAATCCTGCAACTACTGGTTCGACAAAGTAAGGTCCAAATCTCCTCTCGTACAAGAGATTTGAAATCATGGAGCCGAAAGTTTTGGGATGAATTTTTCTGCTTTCCTTCAGTTCATAAAGATTTAATCTAAAACGTAGCCTTTCCATAACAGTTTGACTGTCAGTAGCTAGTCCAGGAAGACCAACGTATAAATGCGGACCCATTTCATATATCTTTTGGAAATCACATGATATCGTTTGAGCTTGAATACCAAACCTTCTATCAGCTGCTATAGCTACACAGTTCTTTCCTTTCATGGCTATGATGGCACCGCCATTATAAGCTAAAATACTCTGAAAAAAATAGATTTAATTAATTTGGATCAACTGGTACTAGAGAGTAATATCAGTTTGCATATTCATTTTTTGGAATTTATAAAGTTCAAGTAGATAGTATGAGAATTTGATTATATTTTTGCTTAAGACAAAATGAAAGTAGAATAAAATAATTTAATAGTTTAATTCTTATTAAATAACGAATTTTCAATAAAATATGCACTGTCATTTGTGTATTTGTTCCAATCATAACCTCTTATTTTTCAATAAAAATAAATTCAAACTATTGTTGTTGCATGAAGTAATTGGTTTTATTTAAATAAATAAATTAAGTATATTTAATTAAGTATTATCATTAACTTACCATTTTGCTAAATTAATAATATAGATAATTGTTTTATTAAGTTACAATAGCGGCTGAGCGGCACGAAATATTGCTAAGTTGTCATGTGCCATGAAATAAGAATTTTCAAGAGTGACATTTAAATCTCAATATACATAGTGATTCTAGAACTCTACCTTATCGACTATCTATATTTATGTATTTATACCGCGAAAATATGATATTATAATATTATTTATTTAAGTTTTTTTTTACTTAAGCATTTTTTTGCTTAATCAATAAAAGTAATCAGAACCTTATTTACAGAACTTAATTGACTATATTCTAATATACTAATCAACCAATCAATATATGCTTGATATACGTTTTAAAGTAGTTCATTTTAAAAAATTTATGACAAAGGTTACTTGTTCATTAATAAAAAAAAAATAAATTAACAAACATAGATAATTTGATTAATATTTTTTATTTTATCTCAATAACGCCTTAAATAAATTAAATTAAATATATTATTTTTTAAATTACTTAACATTATTTAATACATAAATGGATGTAAAATAAACTTACAACATATATTAACTGGAAAATATATAAGTAAAAAAAATTTTTGTGATAATTGAGGTTTAATCAAGATGAACATTTTTAATTTTAAAAACATCAAGCATAGACAGGTTTGGGTTTAGTTTTACTATCTTCTGTTTTTTTGGAAGATCGTACAAATCATTTAGCTTTACAAATCATTTTTCTTTTGTAACTAGCTTAGTTTAATGGATTTGTAGTTTTTTCAAACTTCTGTTGTTGCTTCATTTGATAGGATGCAATCAATTTTTGAACTTTCTTTTTATGCTCAATCTGTCGTTCTACTTCAGAATCACTAATGTCAATGTAATCATCTGAACTCAAATCTGAATCACTAATAATGTTCTGAGGTTTATTTTCTTTTGTTAATTTATTGTTTGTCAATTGTTTTGTTGACATATCTATTTTTTTTACAACTGCATTAGGGTTAACAATGATTGTTTCAGCTACTTGATCATTTTTAACATTTTTATGGTCTTCATCACTTGTAATAGAATCTGAATCATCAATATTGACAATACAATCTGCTTTTTGCAATTTTTTTGATTTTACCTTTTTTAAAGAATTAAGAAAATTTAGATTTAATTTACTTATTTTAAAATTAGATTTATCAGATTTTTTGAAGCATTTTGAAAAGTAAGGTGATTTCTGCACTTTATTATCCACAATTAATTTGTTTGTTAATCTAGTTTCTGATTCTTCATTAAATGACTTTGAAAAACTTGTACTTGGCTTTTGGCTTTTATTATTAGCAACTTCGATATTGGATACCTTCATATCTGAAGTACCACTTTTACAACTACTTCCAGTTGGTTGAAGTATTTCTACCTTACTTTCTATATCTAAAGTAATGATTTCTTTCTCAATCATTAATTGACTAGAAGATTCACTTAAATTTTTAGTCTTTATCCATCCTGTTCCATTTAGATTTGAATTTTTTTTTCTAAATAATTTTTTATGCTTATTCTTAGTTATTTTTGTTGCTTTATTTTTGTAAATCTAAGTTATATCTGGGTTTATATCTTTATCTTGTGAACAAGAAAGTTTATTGTTAGTTGCAAAAATTTTTTTCTTTTACTTATATTTTGTAAACTCAGGAATACTAATTTTTTTTATTTTTTACAAGTTTTAGAAAACTTGTATTAAATTTCTTTGGTTGTAAACAAATTTATTACAATAATCTGCAGTTTGATTGAATCTTATTTGACTTTTATTTTGTTTGTCTAATATAACATCAGTAGAAGCTATATAATGGTACTGACTGCTAAAATTTCCTCTTTTTCACTACGATCTGCAGATAGTTTTAATCTATTTTTATTTATTTTTATTCCTTTGTTATGTATGTTTTCTATTGCACCATGTATACTTGCAAATTTTGAAATTTATTTGTTAACTTTGTTATTACTGTATTTTTCAACATATTATCTCTATATTTTTTCGTTTAATTTAAATTTGACATTCGAACTTTCTATTTTTGAGAAATAAACACGCACATTTAACTCCATATGCGCGAATACAAACTGCAACAATGAAGAATATGGTATTGTTTGTTTACGACGAAATGTTAAAAGAAATAATGGTAGAGATTTTTGATTACCTTTTATCTTAATTCATAGCTTAATAAACAGTCATTAACTGTAAAAATATTCTAAAATGTTGGATCATGTTTTTCTTTCTAATTTATATTACTTGAATAAAGAGTAGTATTTTACAAATCATAACGGTCACAATATTATCCGCGATCTAGGCAAGAATCAACCAATAATGTAGCGCCATTTTTATATCTAGGGGTTCAATTTTAGCAATCACAAAAATTCAAAATATTCCTAGATTTAACTATTACAAAAGAATTATAAATTATAAATTATAAACTCAAAATATGGTAATTTTAAAGATATATAGCTATTTAGATTTGAATTAAATTTAATTTGAATAAAATTATTGTTACTAACATAATAAATAATAAAAAATATAACCAATATAAATAATAAAAAATTTTCATACACACTAACACTTAATATTAGGATCATTTATACTTTTGATAAAGGTAAGGTAGAAATCTGTATAAAGTATTAAACAAAATCCCAAAAAAAAATTAATTAAAACAATACAAAATAAATTTTTTTTTTATTGATTATTATTTTTTATGTTTTACAAAAAGTTCACAGAGTCCGTTTTTTAGAAAAGTTTAACTGGTATTGTTAAAAAAATTATTCATGTTAAAATGTCTGTAATGTTAATAAGTTCGAATACTAGAAAAACATAAATAAATCTATAGAATATATTCATATTTTTTATAATATATATACCTATATATATCTAAACGATTATAATTGTTTTAAATAACATTTTTAACGATCTAATCGTTTCCAGTAAATTCTATTCTATCATGGTTATTTATTAACAATTAAGAAATAAATCAAGCAGGCAGTTACGTACGTAATTTTATCGCGTACGGCCGCTGCCAATAAAAAACAAATATCAAGTGTTAAAATATTTTATAACATCATCAAAGTGTTACATTCTGTATAATAGAGCCTATAAATAGGTATTTTTATTTTAAAGTGGCAATCATTTAAAATGTTGTTGAAATATTCTTTTTATTTAATTTCAATTCTTTTTTATACATATCAAGACGTCGGATAATGTTATACTGCATTACTTCTGTTGCTGTTGTTGCTTGTCAATAACTATTTATACAAATTACTAAAATTTTCATATCAAAAACTTTCAAATTTGAACTATTTAATACTTTATTTTTTTATTGCTCCAAAAATCACAGCTCTACAAAACAGATCAGTCAAGCAATAAGTCGCTCTAAGAAACACTCCATACAAAATCTACATATTCATCTACCTAATCTCCCACACATCCCACATTCGCGGAGCCGAGGAGGAGTTGAAAAAGGCTCATTTCGAGCGCTCGAAATTCGGCCTCTCGAGAGTTCGCGCCGCGTGCGTGCCGAGAGTTCACCTACGACCTTGATAATCGATCAGTACTATCGCAGTCATCTCTCCGTCGGCCAGAGATCAGCCAACTGGCCAGTGTACACATCTACTCTCTACTGCTACAGTGGCCGTAGACACGCGCGCAGCTTCCGCACGGAGCTCGGACAAAAAGTATATACATACACACACACACATATACCTGCATATATCTAGCTCTCTCTCTCGCGCTCTCTGCTATATATCTCGGCCCGTTGTCAATAATATCGTCTCTCCGTCTCTCGCGCGCGAGCCAAAGAGAGAGAGCCAAGTGATTGGGCCGCGCGCACTACGTACAGTAGACGTAGAAAAAAAAGCAACGAAAACATGGCTTTTGGATGTTTTTGAGAGAGCGCTAGGAGACACAAGCGCAGGTGCTATACCTCCAGGCCCCCCCAAAAGAAAACACGTGGAAGCCATACGGCTCTTGCTCTCTCTCTCTCTCTCTCTCTGACAGTGCGCGCAGACATATATAGGCTTTGCTCTCGTGGCCGCGAATCCAGCTCGACGAGAGAGGAGAGAATTGCAACCTTGGACTGCAGCGACTACTGCGAGAGCGGACTAAGAGAGAGAGAGAGAAGGAGTGTGAGAAGGAGAGAGAGAGCGACCTAGGGAGATGTGCGCGTAGCAGCAAGGCAATTGCAAAGTGTCATGCGGCTTGCAACAGGCAATGACTCGCGATATCCCAAAAATAAATGCTCCAGAACAGTCCGTCTCTTAGAGGCAGAGTACCCTCAGCATTTCGAGGAGCTTGCTGGACGAGGTGTTTGACCTTCTCTCAAGCTCGAGCTTCTATTTTGGCCGACTACTCTGGTTAGTCAGATTCCTATCTTTCTCTCGCACTTGCGCTACTCGCTTTTACTATAAACGTCTCTCTCTCTCTCTATACTTATATACGTTGCGCAAAATTTTACACGTTTCTCTAATCATTCGCCCCGCCGCGGGGCCGTCGCGCTGCGCCTCTTTTTTTCTTTTTCGTCAAATGGAGCAGCCAGCTTGAGCAACTTGTTTGGCCTCTGCAGCAACGATTCTCAAAGCGCGCTTCCCCACCTCTCCGCCGTCTGCGTTCATTCAGATTTTCTTATTTTTCGCCTCTTTTTCTATATACTTGTAGTTTAATTTTGAACTTGTAGCTTTTTAATTCGGTTGGCTTGTTCACTTATTTACGTTTGTGGTAGCTTGAAGGAGAAGGCTTGTTTGGCTTTTCGCGGCCGAGAAAAATACAATGCGCTAAAAAAAGACTCGAGTTAAAAGTGTTTATAATACACAAATATGCTGCTTGTTTTTAAATTTAGACCCGCAGACGTTCTCTTAGGTTAAGGATGCTTCATTTTTTTCCCTCTGTCATTCTGAATGATGATCTCTTTTACAAGTGCAACTCTTTCGTTTTCAGGTGCTGATCTGACGTTTTGTAAAAGTGTGATTTTTATGAAAAACGATTCTTAGTGGTGCTAGATAACAAGTGTAAGAAATGTCCCTCAAGCCCAAAGTAGTAGACTTTGGTCAAACATGGAACGTTCTACAGGAGACTGTCAAAGGTGTGATAACGTTAGCTGATGTTCCACGAGCGACGTGGAATGATAGGTTTAGGTATGCAATATTGATAATTCTGGAAACTTTCTAAAATTACTTTTTCCTATCTTATATTAATGGGATTTCTCCTCTGTTTCAGTGATGTTTATTCGCTATGCGTTGCGTATCCTGAGCCGTTAGCCGATCGTTTATACAATGAAACCGAAAGATTTTTAGATAATCATGTTACTCAATTATTAGCTAAAGTTCGATCGCAAGGAGAGAATAGCCTACTGCAGGCATATCATAAAGCCTGGACTGAATATTCTCAAGGAATTAATTATCTTCATCAATTGTATTTATACTTAAATCAACATCACATAAAAGAGCAAAAGCTTACGGAAGCTGAAATTATTTATGGAACCTCTTCAGCAGCATCTCCTGAATATCAGGAGCAAAAAGAAATTGGTGAATTAGGTTTATACATATGGAAGAATAAAATGATTGAATCATTAAAAGGTTCCCTTGTTACATTACTCCTTGAAGGAATACATGCAGATAGATTAGGAGAAGCACAACCAACTACAACAGATGTAATTTGTGGAGTAATTGAAAGCTTTGTAAGAGTTGAGGAGTATAAAATGAAAGACCAACTAGCTGTAAGTTTATTACTAAGTAAATTACTTTTGTTATATAGATAGCTCTATTATCTGAATTTTTCTATTAAATTAATGACAAAACATGAAATTAATAATTAAAAGACAAATAAGTATTAAAAATATTTTTAGTTGTATCAAGAGATCTTTGAAGGTCCTTTTTTGAAGCAAAGTGGTGAATTTTACTCAAGAGAAGCTTCAGAATTACTCCAACAATCAGATGTGACTCGCTACATGGAAAGAGTTACCTGGCGTCTTAGTCAAGAAGAACTACGTGCACATAAATTTCTTCACATCACATCAGTGCCTAAGGTTATTATTTTAATTTAAATCAATAAACACTTTCGATATTTATAATTATTTGATATTAATGATTTGATAAAATATTTAGGTGAGACAATGTTGCGAGGAAAAAATGGTTGCAGCACATGTAGCTTGGTTGCATACAGAAGTAGATGCCATGGTAGAACATGAACGAAGAAAAGATCTTTCTCTTATTTATCCATTATTAAGGCCACTTCCATCAGGTTTAGCTCACCTTGTACAAAAACTTACTGAGCACATTACAAATGAAGGGCTACAAGCAATCGGTTCCTTACAAGGAGAAAATGTAACTTTAATGACCTTTAATTTGAATTAATCTTTTATACAAACAATTTCTATATTATGTTTTCTTTTGATCATCAGGTTCATACACAGTTTGTTGAAAGTATGTTAGATGTACATGCTAAATACTCGGAATTAATTAAAGACTTGTTCAAGGGAGACCAGGCGTTTATTGGTGCTCTTGATAAAGCATGCTCAGCTGTTGTTAACCATAGGCCTGCACCTCGACAGCCCGCTCGAGCGCCAGAATTGGTAAATAATTTACTTTTTTATATGAATTGGTGCATGCAAAGATAGCCCAAAGTCCACTTTTCGGAAAAATTCAGATAAGATCAGATTTATGCATAGAAAATGATGCTACATTATAATATGAATTGAAAACAGAGAAAAATCTATTTAATAAATCTAACTACTAACTGGATCTGTGGTAAATTTCAAGACAATCCACTAAGTGCTCAGTTTTTTTTATTTTTCAAAAATTTATTTATGTGGACTTGAGGTCTCTTTTGCATGCACCGATTCATATGGAAATAACATATTTTTAATTCATTTATATTTTGATAATTTGTTAAATATCTGTTAAAAAAATTTAATTTTTTTACTTTTTATGCATAGCTGGCGAAATATTGTGATTCATTATTAAAAAAATCGGCCAAGGTTGCATCGGAAAGTGAAATTGAAGAAAAGTTAGCCCGATCAATAACCGTTTTTAAATATGTAGATGATAAAGACGTTTTCCAAAAGTTTTATGCACGAATGTTAGCCAAACGACTGATTCACCAACAATCTCAATCTATGGATGCTGAGGAGGCGATGATCGATAGACTAAAGCAGGCTTGTGGTTATGAATTCACGAATAAATTACATAGGATGTTCACAGACATGTCAGTGTCTGCTGATTTAAATGCGAAATTCACGGCAAGCTTACGAGAAAGGGAGGGAGAAAATCATCAATTTGGTATTGGCTTTACTGTTTACGTATTACAAGCTGGTGCATGGCCATTAGGACTCCCACCATCACCTGGACCATTTCACGTTCCACAACAGCTCGAAAAATCGGTGCAGGCTTTTGAATCTTTTTATCACGCACAATTCAGCGGTCGAAAACTTACTTGGTTACATCATTTATGCCAAGGAGAGCTCAAGTTGAACTATCTCAAAAAACCTTATTTAGTTACTGTACAAACTTACCAGATGGCTTTATTATTACTTTTTGAACATTGCGATTCGATATCGTGCAAGGATATAGCCGCTTCGCTACGCTTATCTCACGATCACTTAGTGAAACATGCGGTTAGTCTCGTTGATTGTAAAATTCTTAAGAAGTCGACGGAAGGAGATCTCGAGGAAGACACGATTTTATCACTTAATTTTGATTATTACAATAAGAGAACCAAGTTCCGTATTACTGGCGCACTTCAGCGTGATGCCCCGCATGATACGGAAGCTACTCATCGCAGCGTTGACGATGATCGCAAATTGTACCTGCAGGCTGCTATTGTACGCATAATGAAGAGTCGTAAAGTTTTAAGACACAATCAACTTGTACAAGAGGTATTTTTTTATTTTTATTATTTTTGTTTATATAGATCAATAATTTAAACTTTATATTATTGTCAAATCATATGAATTACCATAATTCACAATTATCTCTTGACTTCTCTTTTCACGTATAGAAAAATAATATTAAAATAAGCAGTATTTTTTTGCTACATTTTTTCTTTTTTAAAGATGTAGAAAAATTAGCAATTATTTCAAATATTATAATAATATTTTTGTATATTGATTACAATGTTCTAATTTGTAGGTTCTTGGACAATCCAAAGTTACTTTTGCACCGTCAATCGGAATGATTAAAAAGTGCATTGAAAATCTTATAGATAAGCAGTACATCGAGCGTACGTCAAATAGTGCAGATGAATATTCGTATGTTGCGTAACCTTAACGTAACTATCAAGACTAATTTATTTTTTAACTTGAGATGCTCTCTGTCAAAAGAAAAATGGCAGCCATAAAGGTACTGAGTGCAAAGTAAAAACTTTACGTGTTGAAGAGGGTTCTTGATAAATTGCCATTAAATTATACATAATTATTAAGGGGATGGTATACTGAAATTCAAAATTTTTTATACCTCTTAGAATTTTATTGTTTATACAATTGTAAATTGTTTGAATCAATTTATATCATGAAAATATTAGAATTTTAAAATAGATGTCAATTTTTTTTCCCAATTCTGATAAAAAATTTTTTGATTCAAGTTTAGAAGAATTTGTAAAATATTATTTTATTTTGTATTATATTTGTTTGATAAATATTTTTTACAAGAAATAAGTACAAATTTGTTAATTTTTATAGAAATTTCAATATACTATTGCCTTATAAACTGTACTAATGAGCATCTTAAATTGTTTAACTGCTCTTACTTATTACTGATCAAATATCGTAATGAATGAATGACTTGTAATATATGCGCACTGAATAAAGATGTTACTATTTTAGATGAATGATTAAGTACATTACAAATTATCTAAAAATGATTATTATTGTTAATAGAAAATTTTCGAAGGCACAATCAATAGATAATTATTGATAATTTATTTATTTTTGAAGAAATTAGAAACACGATTTTTTTGTTCTTTTATTAATGTTTTATGGTAAAAATCAAGGAAAAATTAAGATTATAATAATACGTATACTTAAAAGGACAACAAATACATTTATAAATCAGATTTTCTTTGTAGACTTGAAGAAAAGTAAACTACCATACAATCTCTTTACAAAATCTACTTACTAATAATTTATTTTTCTAATTCTTTTTAGTGATAAATTTGTGTATATGTAATAATTTGATCAACGAATCACTCTAAGTGTAACAGTATCCATTGTTTCATAAGAATCATTGGTTTCGATGGATTTATAAAAACACAGTGCTCTGCCCAATCGGGCTCTGAAAATGATGTTTGTCTTATATTTGACATTAAGATCGAGGTGTTTTTAATTGAAGTAATTCTGGATCTAACAAAGGATTATCATCAGACTCCGGAGGTTTGTTCATCCCATTGATAATGAGCGGAGAAGCTGTAGTTGCATTACTATAAGGTGAAAAACCTGCCCATTCCATTCCAAGATATATTGGAGGTGGACTTCCTAATGGAGGCTCCAATAAGAGATGATCTGATTGTTGAGGTTGTTGTTACTGTTGCTGTTGTACGTCTTGACAATCTGTTGTGAGATGAGATGTGAGATGAGTATTACTTTTGCACTGTTTTTCTTGTTTTCTCCATTTGGCTCTTCTGTTTTGAAACCATACCTTTTGTGAAGCAAATATTTTTGTTGACATGCATATAGAAAATTTTGCAGTTTCCTAAATTAATATTCTGTTTACCTGAACTCTAGCCTCAGTCAACTGTATTCTCAGTGCTAACTCTTCTCTGAAAAAAACGTCTGGATAATGAGTTTTTTGGAACGCTCTCTCAAGCTCCTCCAGTTGAAAATTTGTGAAGGTAGTTCGATATCTGCGTTGTTTTCTCTTGCCGATCGCACCGGTTGGAGGTCGCTCCTCATTACCTGGGCTCGTAGAAGAGAAGTCATATGCTAGAATAAAATATTAACACAGGACACATCATCATATCACGCACATCGCGAATCATCCTAGTAAGCGAAAGCGAAAACATAATCATCAGGGAGCAAAAATCTGTGCGAAGTGCGCGCGCGGAGTCGCGCTAAGATTGTTGGGACGTTTGGTGGGTTTAGTGAATGGCAAAGCAGTTCATAACTGTTAAACTGATTATCGCTAACTTTATTTAAAGAAGGGATGGTACTAGCCGCTTAATGCATTTAGCAATAATTTAATTGAGTACTACCCCAAGTTGCAAGAGAAAGGGAGACTGCGAGAGAGTCTAATTAAATAAGAGAGAGAGAGTAAGAGGGACCGGGCTCTGGCCGGCAGTGTCCACTTACTGAATTTAGACGGAAAGCAAACCGAGGAGGATTGCGCGCCCATCAGGTTGACGAGAGCACTCGACTGAAGATCGCCGCCTGGACTCATCTCGTCGGCACCGCCGCTGCTGACGATCGCACCCGCAGACACCAGAGGATCTCGCGGTGTGCCCACCAAAAACAGCTGCTGCTGCTGCTGCTGCTGCTGCTGCTGTTGCCTGTTTGACTCGCTCTCGTCCTCGTCCTTCAGCTCCATAATGCTGTATTCTTGCTTTGAATCGTCAATCTTATCAGTGACTGTTAGACATCGCGCTTACTAGCTACTTAAAACTATTTAGATTTTTTGTTAGAAAGAATTTTTATAGCACCATGCTTGTGTGAGTTTTTCGGCAGCCGGTTGAGTAATTCAATAATGAAGCTCGGTACACTGAACGCCAGCCTTTGGACCCCCTTGGTCAGACGTCTCGACAACGCGGCCGCGTTTCTTTCCTCGTGTTTTTTTTTCTTTTCTTTTTCCTTACACCTCTGACAAGGTAGATAGAGTAGGGGATCGTATATTCAACGTGAGCTTCCCCAAGAGGGGTAGGGAAGCCTCAAAAATGTATTGCTTGTACACCTCGAGATCAATAGTACAACGACGAGGAGAACAGCATAAAAAGATATATCTGCTTTCTCGCTTGTTAGGCTGCCTAGGAAGCTCTAAACAAGTACAGGAATTCTTATAATAAATAACAGTGCGTTTAACTAATGCTTTCTGATCAAAAAAGTTATGTTCTCCAAGTATTCTTTTTTATTCTGATCAGTTAGACATGTGTAATCTAGATTTATTTAAATCTATTAATAATTGCAAATTATTTTATTTATTTATTCATCTAATTAGGAGAGAAAATGAAAGAAAGGAAAGGAAATAATAGAAAAAAATTATTTTTATAAAAATAATTTATTGTATAACAATGATTATATTCAAATTACAAAACAGCTCGCTTTTTTGCTCACAATAAAATACAAAATGTGCATATTGTACTGCAACTTACAGTATCTGCAATCTTATAAATCTTAAGAAAAATTAAATCATTTCTTGAACACATTTAATTTGCATATTGAATTTAAACAACTCAGAAAAAATCTCAAATTTCTTTGTAACTCATTTCAAAATAAAATCAAAATTTATTTATTAATTAAATTTAATTCTGAAATGTAATGTTTTTCAACGTTTTTAATAAATTACAATGATGACACTAAAATCAATTTACTTCGACATATACAATATCAAGAATTAATAAGAATAAATTAGTAGTCAAGTAAGTTTTTAGTTATTCAGAAATAATTACGCTTTATGAATCTAACTATACTTTTATACAAAATAGTTTTTTAAAATGAAACTAACTAAATCTAGTGGGGCATTATTTTATATAAATATAGAATTATCACCCATTTAAACACGTGCAAATGCAGAATTTAAATTCAATATACAATGAATTCACACTTGCCCTCAAGATAAATACATGTATCAAAGCCTTCAAAACAAACAAAAATTTGTTTTTTAGTAGTTTCTTACAGAGATAAGGCATTTACAATTAAGAATTCTATTAATTTTTATCACACATTGTTCTATCTAATCCTGTTAAATTCTTTCATTTTTCTAATTTAGCATATTTTCTTAGATGCTTTTAATTATAAAAATGTAGAATCTAAATGAAATTATGACTTAAAATTAAACATAAAATAGACGCACTCGACTTGTTGTCAAAAGAAGATCATCATCATAGAATTTGGTTTCAATGACCATATTTCCACTGTAACAAAAAAAAAAAACAATTTTAAGTTTAAAAATGAAATCTAAACAAAAAGGGGAATTTAAATTTGATTTATTTTTAAAATGCTTACTTTAAAACATTTGCTGGCATCATTTGACTTTCAGGAGCAGCTGAGAATAAACTTTGCCACGTATTAGTGCTATTAGGAATGACAAAACCAAGTTCAAAGAACCATTCTTCTAGGCAGCGGCCTTTAAATAAAACTTTTTGTTCCAATCTGAATCGTTCCATAGGCTCTGCTGTACTAAAGTTGATTTCTCTTGAGACTGCACGACATTTCAAAATTTTCTTTGGTACCCGAGCTTCATGCTCCATATCTGGTACTGATCTATGAGTGGAAACAAAGAAAATATAAATTTTTATTTTATAATATACAATCCGAGATTATAATTTAATAAATAAACTCAATCACTTTAAAAATAATTGAAACAAACTCTTGAATCATTTGAACGTTTGATTACGAAAATTTATAGGTTATTTGCGTCACGAACGTTATGACAAACGTAATCAACGATAAATTAAGCAATATGTTGTATTTTTTTCTTCAAAAAATTTAACCTGAATAATATAATTAACAATTCATATTCTTTCTGAACGTTAAGTTAATATAAATAATTATAAAAAGCGCATAATAGCTAATAGATACTTACAAGTCTTCATTTCCTTGCCACAGAATTTTTCCAGTGTCTGCATCTCGCAAGTTTATCCAATTTCTGTAACAATAATATTTTGTTAACAAAAAGCATTTCTAACCAAAGACTACATTAAATAAAAAAGTAAAACTAAACAAGTATTCTGTTTACAGCAAATGACAACATAACCTAAAAATGAAAAGACAGGCGAGAAACTTACATCTGGAAGCCTTTGAAAATGTCTTCAGCTCGAGAAGGCATATTCGAGTAATCACAAAGTCCGTAACTCAAATTTGCAACAAATTATTCTTTTGAAGTCTCGCAAATCTTGGGCAATCAGTACAATATGTGTGTACGTTCCGACTTCCGAGCTGCTCGTTTGCGAACAAAAGTTCTGCGACTGCAAAGTGGCGTCTGCTACATATATAATACTTGCTCCGTTTTCCGTGTGAACTGCTAATAATGCTCCGCCCTAGAAACTGACGAAGAAGCCAATAGGGAGGCGCAAATTCTGTGGCTCCGGGATTCCCTGCAGCTTTGGTATTTCCACGAATAATTGCGGATATCTGGGGTTTGACAGTAATTGTTTACGTTAGTGGTTCAAAGTTTGATTTCAATGTTTCAATTGGTTGACTTTAGTATTTACGTACATACCTGAATTTGCCGTAATATACATCGAGGTAATATTCTAAAGTAATATTAATAACTGAAATATATATATATATTATAATATTTACATTAAATGTTTTGATAAAAATGAAATAAAAAATAAAATAATTTTAAATATTTTGTTAAAAATTTAACATAAATATATTTAAAACATTGTTTTCACAGCAACTTTAGATTTATAAATTATCTTATTAAAAGCAACGTTCCCATTAAAAGAAATTAAGTTTTTGCATTAGGTGCCGAAAATTAGAAGCTTTATAATATTGAATACCTATATGTTAAGAAGCTTACAATATAGAATAAAAATCTATCTTTTTTTCGTTGCATTTACAAAACTTAATTAAAATATTTATTGTGAAAAATGTTTTCCATAGTGATTGGAATATTTAAACAAAATATTACATTGATAATTTATAATTGAACAGATCCAATAGATTTTTATCTTATGATGACGTATCCTATTTTTGCCGTCTTATGGAAATCTTTCAAATTGTCACTATTTATAATTGCTGTAATAATCTGTATTAAGTAATAGATTTCTATTTATTTATTTATCAAATTTAATTCTCAAAAGTAATGTTTTCCAATGTTTCTATGTTTTTATATTCAAAATTACAGGAAAAGTTTTTTCAGAATCCTATATATTCCTTAAAATCATATTTATAAGATTTTTGCATTATAGTATATCTCATTAGCTATAAAAAGATCTTTAGAATGATTTAACAAAATTGACTAACATTTTGTGGAAATTTTTTTGATGTATCTTTGTAATTTCTCAGCGCGTAAAAATGTTTTTTATGCTAAAATTTTCTTTTACTTATTATGCAAAAATCTTTTATTTAACATTTAACTTAAAATTGTTCCCTTAAAAATTAATTTGACTTTAAGTTGTGAGAAACTCTTGTCTCAAAGTCAGTGTAAATAAATAAAGACATTAATTCATTTGACTACGTTTCGATATTAGATCACTACATCTTCCAGAATTTTTATCAAGAAGTATCACATTTATGAAGTTACATTTTTCAAAGAAGAAAAGCACAAAGAGTGAACAGAGAATTTTTTATGTTTTATATATGGACATTTATTTGTTGAAAACCAGAAAAATTTTATAGGATTTTTACAGTTCTGTAAATTCTGCAGAGGTAAAACAAAGAACCATAGAAATTCATTAAATTCATGATTGATACAATTTTTATATTTTACTCATTGACGCGATACAAAATTACTATTTAATTAATATAACATTCCAAACAAAAGAGTGTTCATTGAACTGGAATCCTTTTATTAAAAGTTAATTGATTAAATTAAATTAAATTAATAATTCCAGCGTTCAAACTTAATTTTATTTTTCCAATTTTTACAAAATAGATAAGTATGAAAAAAAACTATGAAACACATATTTTAAATTGTTAATACCAATGGAAGTAGTTCAAAGCATAAGTATTTTATATAAAAATTTAGCTTGTATGTCAAACATACTTAATACTAAATTGAAGTAAATAGCCTGCTTCGCAAAATTCCGTTTTTCCGATGTCGTGCACTAAACGCGGTTTTTCATGCTTATTTTCTATGCAAGAATCAATAAATTCATATACTCTTGACGAAACGTACTCGGAATGATGTTTCGCTGCATATTGAGTTCGTGAAACACTACATTTTTGCTAGGTTTCTGCGATTATATGTATATTATTAACCCAAATATATATGTAGTTTTTTTATACAAAAATTTGCCAAAGAATTTAAATGTAATTTCAGAGTTTCGTTTTCGTATTTCTACATTTTTTCATTGTTAAGTCCACTTAAAACTAAGAAATTATTTTTAAATATCTTAAAACTTTGCACAATATTAATAATAAGAACAATAGAAACAAAAAATTTTGCACAAAAAAAGGTCTTAAAAAACAAAATAATACATTTTTTTTACTTTTATTCTTAAACTAAAGCAGAACCAATCGATTATTTTATAAAATATCTCTTTTTCAAACTTTTGGTCGAGGTAAAGTTTCATAAGTCCGATATGGTATGAATTTTGACAGCTTACACTATTGTT
Source organism: Eupelmus urozonus (assembly GCA_900480035.1). Classification (NCBI taxonomy): domain Eukaryota; kingdom Metazoa; phylum Arthropoda; class Insecta; order Hymenoptera; family Eupelmidae; genus Eupelmus; species Eupelmus urozonus. The sequence goes on from UELX01001084.1 coordinate 50,480, forward strand.
GGATTGCCGCATAAATCGTCCAAGACTGACCTGTCAGTATCCTGGTAAAAATTTAACAATTTAAAATGTTTATAGGTCAAAAAATAGTATTGTGTTATTTTTCACTAGGGATTTACTAGCCATTAAATGGAATCATTTCTACTAGGGATATAGCTGACTCTGGTATTACAGATCGAACGTAACGCCGAAATCATATTAGCCTAGATCAGAGGCATAGTACTCAGGCCCTAGCTCTAACCCTGCAGCCGATATACACCGATAATGTAAGCGGGATCAGTATTGTAACTATATCGGTGCATTATACGCAAAAAGTAAATTAATTTTTTATTTATGTTATGTGATTTTCAAATATCTTTAGTGCGTTAAATGTATGATCTAATTGTCGCCAATATTTCGACTATTTTCTACTTTTTATAGAATTCTGTCAGGAATGAAAAGTCACAGAAAAAGAATAATATTGAGATTGGAAACAAGATGTTATTTTAAGCTTTACTATCACTGTTTATACTGCAGTTATTTGGCTATTAAAAATAGGTATTAAATATTAAATTGAATATGAGGAGAAAATAATTTCTCTTTTTGATCTTTGCGAACCATGGATGTTATTTATTTTCACAATTAACAATGTCGACGTTTCGGAGGAGTTACTTGCCTCCCTATTCATGACTAAAAATAAATAAATGTTATGAATAACAAATTCTCAACCGCAAATACAAAAGTAAAATTACAATAAAAAGTTTTGAATACATAAAAGAAAAAAAGAAAAAAAAAGCATACCTTTAGTAATTGTAAAAAAGTATGTATGTCGCATTAAAAATTTATTACGAGCATTAAAAGAGGCTAGAGTCGAACAATTCACTAAAAATTATTGATAAAAATTAGTAAAATTAAAAACAGCAAGAAGTGAGTGGTATAAAAGTTTAAAAGTAAAAACTCACACTACACGACCGCGAACGACCCATCGCAAAGGACCGTCATAGTTAGGTTTGTCGAAATCGACATATTTCGTCCTCGAGAGAAACTGAAGAAAATTCACGGGAAATTTTTAATTTATACGCTGGTATCGTTCGCAATCGCGGAAGCCTAAAGGGGGAATTTTTATTCATGAATAGGG